>WIXG01000650.1:0-29034 GCA_009869945.1 Mesaphorura yosii
ACAAAATGAAGTGCGAAATGTTTGCACTCACGATAGAATTCTCTTTTACCAGTTTTACTTTTAGCAAAAGTTGCTTTCGCTATAAGCAATAGAAGTAGTGACAGCAACAATGCGAATTGAGCTATTGACTTGGTTATTTATTGAGATTTAATAGGGTCGAACGGTGGCGATTTCAATACGCTAAATTTTTTAAGGCGAGAGGTTCACTGGTTCACAGTAGTCACAATCGGGATCAATTTTCCCTTGAGTTTCATCATTTCAAGAATCATATTCGATTTCAGAATGTGAGCCCGTTCTTCACATAATTTGAATGAGTGTTTCAAACTTCCAAGAACTCCCTCGTAGCTCACTTCCCTTTCTTCTGATATGTTATTTATGTTTATTGTTCAAAGGTTTCCTTTTTAAGTAAATCAATCTTGTTTGTTAAAATGTTACTCGTTCCGGGCTTATTAGAGGAAATCGGATGTGTGTCCAAATCCGCAAGATTCTAGGAACTCCTCGACTATCAATGAATTGGGGTAGACGCATTTAAGGCTAAGTTAAACCTCCTGGCCTGGCGCACGTGCTTGAAGAAAAAACAAACAAACCTCGTTCTCTGATTTGTGGGTTTTGCGTCAATTTCTTATTTCCCGCTATTTATTTCCTACTTTACTATTTACGCGCGGCAAGAATAGAAGCTCCAAGCTTCGAATTTCCACTGAAACCAAATTATCCGTTCCCCGTCAGTGGTCTCGTTTGCTTTGGGATCAAGGACCTTCGTCACTTCGTCCTTGATCCCGAATCAAACTTTTTAAATGCGCTCTGATAAAAGTGCCGCTAATGCCAAAGTTTCAACCCAATGCTTGTGACAGTTATAAGTTTAGACTCATGGCGTGAGAAGCACCACCACAAATTGCGCACGCAAATGAAGAGAATTTTTTCAATCCGGAATCACGAGTGGGCTTTCTATTCTTTTACGGATTTGCAAGGAAGGTGAATTTCAAAGTGAAGGTAAACCATCGGGAAGGTAAAAACGAGACAGCACACATGCGACGGAAGGGCATTTCCAATTTAATTCAGTTACTGTCAGCAACGAGTGAAAACAAGGAAGGACAGCAGTCTGTAAAAATTTACAACTGAAAACTGATAATTATTAAATCTCTGCGCAAGTGAGGCGAAGGATATTTGTCGGTCCTTCCGCATTTAATCTTCACGAACCAAAACAAACTTCTTTCCGTCGATAACATTCAAGTGACTCGCATGAATCAAGAGAAATGACAAGTCTTCACTGTAAACCGCTTGGAAAATCTCATTTGAGTCCATAACTGGAACTTTCATGCAATTTCCAGATCCTTTCTCGCATTTTATGGACAGTCATCACAACTTGGAAATTGACCGTTACTTTTTCATTTCGGTTGACCACTCGACCATCATCGGCCCATCAGACTGTCAATTCCATCGTCGTCGTCGTGATACCCATTTTATTGGATGCAGTTTATTCGATTCGAGCACGGGTAAACATGCGCTCGTTGGCTGAGCTGAGTGGAGCGAGGAAGAAATTGTTCGAAGAATTTAGCAAATTCTTTATTTTTGAGAAAAGTGGTACTTTGCCTTGACGATATACGAATCGTGCCGAAGAAATTCTGCTTGACGGCAGAGAACGAATACAAAGTTGTATGGGAAGACGAACCCCGCTAACACAACTCTGCAGAATTCAGAATTCTTCAACAAGTTTTCCTCTCGGTCACGATCTGTCTTGAGTCTTGAGCGATTGAGTTGGCTCTCCACAAAGCAGCAGAAGCACACGGCGAGGTGGCTGTAAGTTTGTGTACAAATCAGCGTGCCCAAATCGAATTCCATCCATTTCGGTTTCAGAGCTTGCCGAGTTCGTGTCGCGAGCCACCGACGCTGGGCTGCCAATTCAATTCACCGTCTCACTTTTCTCCGCTTTCTTGTATTCGCTATTTGACTAGTGCCGTTTCAAAATTGTACTTCTTCTCTACCAGTCGCCGATTTCAAACTCCACGCTTGAAGTCAGAAACGTTCAGGAACTGGAATTAAACAGTCTGAAGTTTCACCGGGAGAACTGCAGGAGTCTACGAGTCGAAGAATTTGCATTCTGCAGTATCAACAATAGATCCAATTATAGACTCGGGATTGATTGCATTTGTGCGTGAAGGGAACAGTGCACATAAAAAATTTCATTGCTGCGCTGCTGGATTCTGTTGGTGATCGCATCGCAGGATTCGCGTGCAAATAACGGTAGTCAACAGAACGCGCGGAGCGGTGCAATCAATTCAGAAGAAGTGTCATTCACACTCTGGCTCGGGGAAAGTGAGACTCGCTCCGGTTGTCAACTCTCATCTCGATTATCTTATATTTGCAAGACACCGCTGTTAAAATGAGAATTTTCAGTCGACGTGACTGAAGACGAAGAGCAAGTTTTTCATTTTCCTGCTGCATCAACCTTTGAATTGGTATTTCATCGACACGCGACGCCGCCGCCTCCGCCTGGAGAAAAGCTATTCAGCATTTAAATCAGTCAGTCAAGTCAAGATGTTTGCGAACAAGTAAGCTCCATCTTCTATGCATTCATTTCCTTCATTTATGCTGCGCTGCTACAGCTGCGTCGAGTGATTGAGCGATGAGCTTCCAAACCACACCAACAGATACAGCCCGAAAAAGCTTACTCATCTTTCCCGAAATATAAAATCCGCTTACGTCGTGGTTGACTTGGCTGGCTTTGTCGCTGTCAGTCAGTCCACGAGCATGATGCTGAGTTTACAGTCAATAATTACTCGACCGCTAACGAGAAGCCGGATCAAAGTCAATTTGTGTTATGTAATCTGCATTTTAAAGCACTCTGAGATCATTACGCGGCTGCTCTGTTCTGACCCACAACAAACAACAAAGCTCATCAGCCGTTACGGAAATTCTTGCGTCGTTAGTCGCGTGCCGTTGCCTTTACTCGCTTGCTTGCTGTACTGCAACACTTTTCTTCCCTTCAGAACGAGATACGACAAATTGCTTTCAAATTAGCCTGCTAATGACAGCAGATTATAGCGGACGGTAATGGCCCGCTGGATTCATGAGTTGGAATACAAGAAACTGTAGACAGGCCTGTAGGCGCGAGATATCATATTTCCATATTTCCACTGCACACACGGGTTCAAAACATTTGAGCTTCATTCTCGTGTCAGAATCGCGTTTTCCGTCAGCGTCAGTGTCAAGTGTCACTCCACATTCTCATGGGACACGGCTTCACTTTCTCATTGTACTCGTGTTCGTTGTATGTAGAAATAAACATACAATGAGTTAGAAATATGAAAAATAACCCACGAGTATTAAGCAAACTGAATTCTGAAGGTTTAATGCATTTAGCAAGCTCTGCCATCCATACAAATACAACACAACGCTAACGACACCAAGGCCAAGCTAATATGACTGCAACGAGACAGAACGTCTTCCCTCCGAATTGAAGCTCCTGGGAGGTGTCAAAACTTACGTATTAAAAATTGCATTGCAGTCGGAGTCTTACGAGTGCGAAGTGCGAATCAAGTTCATTCATTTCCAGGATTGACTCGCCCTGGTGTGCTCGTGTCAGGTTGAGTGTGTTTGCAAAGGGAGACGGACAGGGTGGAAAAAAAATTATAATTGCTTGTCATGACTTATTTCGGGCGGAGTGGATAAAAACCAGGCATAAAATCATTTATTTCCACATTGAAACCGCTACCGAGGGTTCTGAGCTCAGAAGGCTCGAAAGTGTTGATGTGTATTGCTTCTGCTGATTGCACATTGCAATCCCAATCGCAAGAACTAATATCGTTGTTCAGCATTTGCCGTGCCAGCCGTGAGCCAGCGCGTGGTGTGGTATTTATCTCGTCTTGTCAAGTTGCAGCAGCTCAACTGAATGACATGAGCCCGAAAGAAACAGCACCACGCCACGCGTTTCACCGCCCGTGCTCACTAGATTGTATCAGCGTTCATTCACAAGGAAAAACAAAAGGCTGGCTTGTCGGAAGTCACGACTCTCGAATCGCTATGTTTTGCAACAGCTTGCCTGATGATGCCTCGCCGTGTCTCCGTGCCGTATTTGTTTATTTAACTTTGCTGTTCTGCTCCTGTTCTTTCCCGTGAACCATTCCTCTGTTCTGTGAAACATTGCTGGCTGGCTTGCCTCCACGGCGCGGGATGCGCCTAGGTTCTTCCTTCCGCCTGAAACATTTCTGATTTTGTTTGGCGTTTCGGCTTCCTGGGTTTGGGAAATGTACGCACGGTTCAAGGATTTTGGGGTTCTGGGGTTAATCATGCCAACAGATCGTACGGCATTATCAAAAACTTCGAGGTTAGATTGTTTGAGGCCAAAGTCGCGGATGTCGTGCCCACACAATCACGCAATCTGTGTCCCTTCAAATGAATGACAGGTAGTTCTGGCTGGCATTCGCCAGTGTGATGAGTCCAGCATGGGAAATTCCCAAACACAAGCAGCGCCAGGACAGGTGAAGATAAACAGAGTGGATCGGGTGTTTGGCGTTACGTCGCCAGTCGTCAGAAATCTCAGAAATATTGACGCGCGTCGGCGCGTCAAGCTTGCTTGCTTGCACTTGTCAAAATGTGTAAATAAATCTCCGCACGGACATATGAGTTTTGACGTCTTGCCGTTTTGCGTCATGGACGATACAAAATGCAAAATACAAACTTTGATTGCGCCTTGCTGACTTTGGCATGGGAGCGTTAGGCGGGAGATCAAAGCCACGTATTCTCATTCATTTGACTGTTTCGCTTCGTCTTTCGGCTGCTTGTTCTCGGAAACTCGAGTACGTGTTATCGTAATCGTGTTGCCCGTCTAGAAAAATGTTTACCTTGCAAAGGTCATAAATTATGTCACAAATTAGTGCACTGGTGTTTCTTGAAATTTCTATTGCTATAATGACACGTTTACCGAAGTAACTCCACCTAGCCATTAACTATTAACCCATTTTCCATTTGCGCTTGGCCTCGCCTTCACCTTTTTCACGCCAGTTCGGATGCGGGCTCGATTCGGTGTGCAAAGATCGTGACCGACACAATTACTCAACTCCAATTTTAGTAATTGACTCGGTGTTTTGTTTATGTGAATTTGCCGAACGGCACTCTTCACAAGTTAAGGCGGGCCAGAGATGGCTAACAGAATTCCACCAAACAGACGGAAGATTAAAATAGCTGTTAATGAGGAATTGTTGCTCGTAAATAAAACACGACGGATAATCCTGCATACGGAATTATAGGAAACGACAGGGCGGTGAGATTTTAATACCTTAATGGAGAACCGTTCTGATTGTTAAAATGCTCTTGAGCGAAAGTGCAGATTGAATTTCTGCATTACTGCGTGCTGAATGGGGACTTGGAACACGGAAATTTCATTAGTGTAATTGGGGATCAGACTCAGGAATTTTCCGCCAAAAAATGGCTCATGACAACGCAGCGCAGGTGATACGATCCGACACATTTGCATCGCTGCTAGCTGGGTCTTAAGAAAGGGTGCAAAAGAAACGAGTGCAAGGCGTATTTAGAGCAATTTAACGGTCCCCGTGTCGTCGTTAACCTCGTTTCTAGTCAATAAAATCTGCAGTAGCTTCGGAACCCATAATTTAAGGCTCCTTCAAAGAAGATTTAGGTTAACTAATAATTGCCGCTGTGAAGAATTAGGACAACATTGTTATCGCCGGAGCGCTATGAATTATTAAATTGTACACCACGGCTTCGTTTTCGGGTTCATTAGAAGCAAACGCCCAACTTGTATGTATTTACTGCGACATTTACAATTTACTGATGTACTTTTTTACACAGCGATTTGCGACGCAGCTTTTGTGCACGGCGCTGCTTGGCGACGGCGAAACTTCACGTATTTTCGCCACTACACGGGTTAAAATTCTTTAAATTGGGAAAATGCGTGCCTGTCTTCCATTTCAGCGTCAACTCTCCTGCTGTCGATGGTTACTGGTGTCAGAGAAAGAGAGAATGATCAAAATAATCGTCACGTTGAAGTAATTAAGTTAGCTGACATGTCAAGCTTCTCTCCAGCTTAATTAGCATTGACACACAAGAACAGACCCCTCCGCAGTCCATCGCATAGCGGGTCTGGCGTGGTATGGCTTGACTGGAAGCATGTGTGAACGGGTTTGCCATGCTAATTTCGAATTCCAGTTGTTCCAGAGTGCGACAAGCGTCTGGAACTTTCAATGTCATGTCACCACTTTGCTGCGTGTGCCAGAATGCTGCTTAATAATGGATATGAAAGTTTCAACGTCCTACAGTTTCGGTTTCGGTTTCAACCATGCGTGTGCAACGCAAGAATTCCGGACATGCCATTTCAGTTAATTTCCGGTAATAATTTTGTGTCTGAGAATAAATTGTTGCTTCGGAATGCGTGTCGCCTAGTAAATTGGTGCACAACGCTCAGGTGAGAATGGAAATAGGAGAAAATACATTCTGCAGTATTTACCAGCAGCGCAATGCAATTAATTACTTTTGAGTTTTGAGTTTAAAGCCAGCGCAACGCAAAGCGAGTCATGACAGAATAAATTCTCGTCCGCGTAATTAATACGGGACACTCACTTAGGATTTATGCATGGATACCTTTGATGTAGCAGAACACTTGGAATCTAGGTTCTAATGCTGCTAGGCTTAAATCATAAGACTACTTCAAGAGTTTCCGCCATATCAAGTACGCAGTAATTAATGAATGAGGTAGTAAACACAGTAAGCAAAATATACCATATTCGACTAGATTTAAGCAGAGTACAATTATTCCAATTTCCGGTCTATGAAGCTAGAAAAGTCATGACTGACGATACAAACTTTTGTTAGTGACGCTTGGATTCCAGCAATACGAATGAATAAAGAACGAGTCGAGCCAATAAACACGAGAGTCTTACGTGTAGGTTTCAGGCGATGCGCTGCCTCGCACTGCACGTGCAACGTGAGTCCTTGTCAAGGACGATTTTCGAGGAAGCTGCTTCAGAATCCAAAGGCCATCCAGCGTAATGTGCTTGAACAGCATTTTTTCGTCGGAAAACGTCTAAGCGTGTAATTCAAACGAAAAGTTTGCTGAACTTAAATTTGATAATAGCAAAATTATTTATAATAGCTGCCATCATCGCTGAATTAGAGAAAGAACGCAATGGGAAACCAACAACGACTATTGTAGACAAAAGCGTGCACCAATTCCTAGAAAACAATCCAAAAGCGTGCTTGCATTCCAGATAAATCCAGTTAAATTGTCCTCTAGCGGATTAAATTCTTTGTTCATATTTAAGTACACTGAAAATCATAAGCTGCTGTATTTATTCCCTGAAGTAGTAGAAGCTGCCAATTAGAAGATTGCAGGAATAGTGCTTTAAATTGCATCCTTCATTTTTGCGAATAATTTCGCACTCATGCATGCATGTCGGCCGGCGCGAAAGCGACGTAGCCGTGTAGAGTATTGAGATTGGGTGTGAGTCTTCACTCTTATCACAACACATGTCAGAAAAGTCATTTCACATTAATGAAGGCTATATAAATCATTGCAATAAATTTACGACTGCGGCGTGACGTGACGTGACATGGCGCAAGCATGGGGACATTGGCTTATCGTAGCTTTCGAGGGCAAGCTTGTACTTTGACTTTCCAGATTGCGTCATATTCATTCACTCCAGCTTGCTTCGACTCGGCTCAAGTAAGAGTATCTTGAGAAGATTACACTTAACCCAATTCTGCTCGGATTGTCGGAGTAAATAAACCTATTATTGTCGCTACGTGTGATGCTAGGCCTGCGCAACGGCAACACGCTGAAAGAGGATCTGAGACGACGGAGACTTGTGAGACTGAATTCGCCGGAAGAGCCCCGACAGGATTAACTTGTATTTAGCGTAAGTAGCATGCTGCAAAAGTTGCTGCAGCTCGCTCTCAGAGTTCGTTGCCAGGAAGGAAATTCCCTACGCTATTAAGACTCTCAGTCGGTGCGCAATCTTGCCCTGCAGTATTTTTATTTATTATGGCGTAATAAAAACCGAGACGAGGAAAAATAAAATTTGCAGGCTGACTTATGAATACAAACACGGCCAGGCCAGGTAACGGCAACGGCAGCAGCACAGCCCCCACACAGCGAACGGGCTAAATAAATATACAGGACGCGGTGGTGCTTTACTTTCAGCCAATGCACACTGAT
The DNA here is from genome assembly GCA_009869945.1 of Mesaphorura yosii. Lineage (NCBI taxonomy): Eukaryota > Metazoa > Arthropoda > Collembola > Poduromorpha > Tullbergiidae > Mesaphorura > Mesaphorura yosii. The sequence goes on from WIXG01000650.1 coordinate 8,171, forward strand.
AGCAATAAAGCAGTGCAATAACTCAACACCATCGTCTTGCTCGTGCGAGTATGAATAGAAATTAATTTAGTTCCAAGCTATATTGTATTTCGTTCTTATTATTACGGTCCGCGCCACGCCACGCGTTTGAAGTCCGGAGAGATTACAGTTACGAGCTGTACAGAGTGTTAGAACAAAAAATGAACCGACCTGCTTCACATTTTTAAGATTCTTGCCCTCTTGTGTCGTGTCTCGCTTCATGTTTCAGCATTTCTTCAGGCAGTTTGTAGTCTAAATCTTCAAAGAGTGTGAAGGCATTAAAAGTAACCGCAAAATTGAACTGAATTCGTTTTATGCGTCTTGTTAAACATTTTTATTGCACTCTCCTCCTTCTAGGTGCACTTATCCACCGTAAACGAACAAAGGGTTGCTGAAATATGATAAAAGGCTGCTTGGACGGGTATTCAGTGGACCTTCCAAGTATTTCCGCTTTTGAGTGTTATTGCGTGCCGCCAGAAGGAGAGGAAATGAAAATGGAACTACGACAAAGCGACCTGCAAACTTTTATTTCATGCCCGGTGTCGACCTGATTCAACTTTCCCTCGCCTCACTTTCATTTCTCACAAAGTGCCAACCAAAATTACCGCGCAGTGAGCCAAAACTCTCACCAAATTAAAACTTAGTCCACCGACGCTCGTAAAACGTTAAACGGCTCACTGCATCCGCAGTACTTCTGCCTGCCTTTATTTTGGCATTGGTTGAAGGCCGTTGCATTTCTCAGAATATGCAAGTATAAATGGCCAGTTCCATCTAAAACTAGAATTGGAATTATGCTTGAACGCTGCTGCAATTAAAATGTCGTCCTTCGTGAGAAATTGACAGTTCTTTATGATTGTAGACATCACGCGATTGACGAGTGCTCAATTCGTCCTTGCGTGCTCGTTGGCAAATTGCTTTGCATGAATCAGCAGCGTGAGTGAAGCATCATTTTCTTTTCTGTAGAGTTTCAGTTTGTCAAACTAGCAATTCCAACATTTTCCCGCGGCAAGCAGAAGGAAATGGGCACAACAGCCCGGCCCAACCACGGACCGACATTATTCTGAAGGGCTCGGTTAATTTCCTCACAATCTATTATTAATGAGGAATTCTCTTCAAAGCTACGCTTTTTCAAACTTATGCTATTGATGCTTCTGCTAGCTGGCTGGCAGGGTCCAATTTGTGCTGGCCTTCTTTTCATTCAATCTCGCGTTCGCTGTCTTCTCTTCTTTGTAATTTTTTATTCATAAGTTTACACTGCACAATTATGCATTGTGAGTACACAAAGTTTGGGCAAGTAATCTCCCTGCGCTGCGCAGCGCTGCAGAATCGAGCGTAATCATAAGCCGTCTTCGTGCGCACTAAATTCGAGATGCGCTCTCTCAAGTCGCGAATCTTCCGCTTTCTTTTCAAAGTTTAAAATTTTCCCGAGCCGGAATGAATTGAAGTAAAAAGTTTGTTGTGGGCTTTGCGAAATGCACGTACGTACGTACTTCGCCTTCAAATGCCACTCCAAGCGCAGAGAATTGAAGTCAATTCATACGTTTATAATGTGATGATCACTCAGCCGAGCTATAAAAGTTCAGTAATTTACATTAGCGCTCTTCTTCTCGATACTCAAATTCTCGGGATCGGGACGTGGCGCAATCAGTAGAGTTCTTGATTTACCTCTTCTTCGAAGCTTGATCGGCTCAGTTCACGCTGTGATAAATTATGACTTGATTTTTAACTTAAAGAGCCCTGATCCGCTTAAGTGCTGTTCTGTCCTACTTTTGCCAATTTCTGAGAAAGACAAATTTGAATCTGGGCTGCTTGCTGGATGCCTGGCGAGGGCGAAGGTTTCCGTGGTATGATTTACAGAAATTTGAATCCTGAGGCAAGAGTTCGCATTTTGAGTACGATACGGTACTTGCAATTTAAAGTGAAACTCCCAATTTAAAATAATGACGCTCGGCTGTGCGCTTGGCAATTGTCATGTCCTCCTTCATTTCCATATCATTATCTGTTGCGCTTCGGGAAATGTTTCACACCGAGAGCGAGTGCAGTGCATGAGTGATTTGGAGAATACGACATGGTATCAGACACTAAATTAACTTGCGCCGTATTCACGAGTACGAGTGCTTTGTTTCATACTCGTGATATCACGTAACAGGTGTTATGCCATAATTTATGTGACACGTTCTTTCTCGGCTGTGCTACTTCGTGCGCTCAGTAGGCGCCAAGCGTTCAGGCCATTGTATTGTAATAATACAATACAATAGCGTGCGACGCGTAATAAGCTTGCACTTTCAAATCATGTGCCGTGCCGTGCACAATGACACAAATAAGACACACTAAGCATTTCCACTTTCTCCTTCTCTCTGTCTCTTCTTTCTCCTCCACCACGACTTGGTATTGTGTGTTGGATGGAAATTGAGCTCTTTCTTGAATGAAGAGAATATCCCTCCTGGATTTAGAACAATTGCTCATTGTTTAGATCTTCTATTGTAATAAGTAATAATGCTTTACGACAATTCTCTTCTGGCGTAATTTCCTTTGAATTCGTCTCTCGATCGCAGACGAACGACGGTACCTGCGCGCAACATTAAATTCGTGCCAGGCCATAATTTCCTTCTCCTGAAGTTGTATTCTTCCGTGGTGACCTTGAAAACCGAAAAACAATGGAGACACGAACCAGGCGCTCAAGCACAAGCTCAGGGAAAATATCCGCCTGTGCCGTGTGCTATGAAAATGACAACCTCGCGCGCGTCGCGTCAAGCCACGCGTTAAAGTAATTTTTCTCCACTTCCTGAGCTCATCGCGTAATTCGCTACTCGCAATTCATGGCGCTTGCAGTGAAAGAAGGCAGGCAACTTTTCTCGATGCTGTGCTGCTTAAATGATGTATCTGACAGGTTACGGTGTCATGTAATCTGTTTCTTGTCCTGCTGGCAAGGCAGGGATGGACAGGAAAGTTCTCGTACAAATGCATACAGCGACAAGGTAACCGGCCAGCGGTAATAAATGAACGCGCATGCATGAAGTTTACAAGGCCACGGCAAAAAGCATGCGGCATGCCACATGTGGCAGATTACTCTTGGACTTTGGTGGTAGATTCATTTATTTCGTCCGCAAACTTATTAATATTAATAACTCATCCATCACTTCCACGCACCAATCCCGGGAAGAAAAGGAATGTCTTCTTTGAAGGAGACTGCAAATACGTACATAGGTCGGAAATTGAAGGAGTGTTGCCAACTGCTAACTGCAATTAAAGGCCAACAAGACGAGGCAAGGCGTGGGTCGTGAGAATGATTGGTACTCGAGTTTAATTGGAATCCTGGACTTTGGACGGCCGTCCCATTGCCGCGTTCCGTGCAGGCAGAGTCCACGCACGCACCTGCTCCTTCTTTAATCAAGTCGTATGTATTCATTCATTCATTGCAATATCGTGAAAGTGTACACGTAAGAAATCGCACAAGGCAAGCAACCAGCAAATGTCCCTCGTCGTCCTAATATGCACGCCAGCGGCAGCGACAGTAATTTCGCTTTGGCAAGAAGCTGGCGTGTACAAATGTCATTTCCATGACTCCATGCAGGCTATAACAAGAACGGAAGAAGTCTGATCAAGCGATGCTGACGTGTTTCCAGGAAAAATCTGCAGGTCTAGACGACCGATTTTGAAATGGAGCAGTCCATATTTTCTGGTTGACAATCGTCCAAATTGAATTGAGAGTTTCAGCTTACTAGTAATATAGTTACTAAGCTCTGGAAATAAAATAAAATTCCAGACTCCAGATTTTGACTGACCCTGAAGGCGCTCTTTGAACAAGGCGACGGTAATTTGCAGAATTAAAATGAAATGTGAAACGCTGACTAGTCGACTGGTGAGAACTCGACCCGAGAAAATGACGACATTCATTTTACTGTCTGGAACTTCATCACGGCGAAGGAACCTGTTTGCGCATTGTCTTTCCTTACAATTGAATTTGTATTTAATTTCCTTCTGTGGCACAGACGTCCTGTTGTTGGATTAATGAATTGACAATTAAATGTGGCAAACGTAAACTCAACATTATAAAATTGTAGGCCATTGTGTTCATTTCTAGATTTTGTGCTAATTCATCTTCCTGATTTGATTAGAACGGGAAAGGAATCTCATCTGAAATTTGCGAAACCTCATCCATCATTCCCTGCTTTCTTTCGTCGCCATTTGCGATTCAATTTCGTTTCCTTGAACTGAACCTTGGCCAACCACGCATGACAGAGCAGCAACATGCAGCAGTTTGGCTTTCGAAACGAATTACCATCCATTAGGAATAGACGATTCCGAATCACATGATTTCAGATGCAAAAGCGAACAGCCAGATTTGGCTTTGGATGGTCGAATGTTTTATTGATGCGCATATTTACATTTGACCACATCAATCAGTCGACACGAATGCGAATCTGAAGCGATATCGAGTCTCACTGCATCATAGAGGTGAAAGTAAATGAATTACACTGGTGATTGCCGCTCGGCATGGAATAAATCCCGGATATCGTACCTGCAACAATTGGAATCCTGCCGCATAAATTCAGAGACGTGCTAAATTTGATACAATTAAGTCGGGGGAATTTTGACTTCATCCATTCCATTGCTTTGCCCTGTTTTGTGCCAGTTTCATGTTCCGAAATTTCCACGCTCATCATTCAATATTCAATCCACCGAAACGCGAAAAGTTAAATGAGCATGGAACACGGTTAGAATAATTTATTTGCGCAAGAACGGGCACTGAATTCAAATGTGTCGAGCTTGTCGTACATGTGCAATAGAAATCCAATCATAAATGGGATAGGGGCCATTCGCCTTACGCGTTTAGCGTTTATCTGATTGCTATCCGCGGAATATGGGGACGTCGACGACACTCACAAATTGAAATCCAGTACGACATTGTCTTTCCCAACTTTAGCATGGCGTGGCAGAAGTTGAGTCAATTGAAGTTCCGTAAATTTCCATTTGCGCCGCAACCTGAGACAAAACATGAGACGATAAAAGCCTCAACTTCGGGATGAATGGAATGGAATGATCAATTTGATCCTGCTCAAAAAAGAAAATTGCCTCATGATGGAAATGGGAGTTGCCCAGTTTCGCTGTCGACATGGTATGACTGATTGGAACGACGCACGTACAGAAAGTGCCCCATACATATTAACATACGTCTTTACTGCAATGCCAATTGAGTCGTTGCTCAGCAATCTGAGCTTCCAAGCAATTTTCCTCTCTGAAATGAAATGCGTCAACATCAAGACAAAGGCAACAAATAGAAACACCAAGCGCACTCATCAAACTGATCAAACGGCAATCACTTCACATCAAGCGCCAAATTATTTACTGGCCATGTTTCCACGAGACGAGTGTTTTGTCGTCTCACACGATCCACGCCTTCCCACGTCTGTCTCAGTGAGGCCCACTTTAATTCCCGAGTCGTGCTGTAGCGTAGTCTCCTTTTTCACAAGAATTAATAATTGAGGCACTCCGAATTGTACATCCAACGTCATGTTTTGTTAATTATTGTCGTCTCCAAATGTTCCAAGTGCTCTTTCAGGTTGGTATTTGTTCGACCAGCGCCAGAATGAGAGTCCAGACATGGAGGAACAAGATTCATTTCCTTTGCAAGTAAATTAATTTTAAATGAGATCTTGGTTCCAAGCTTCTCTAGGCAGTAGAAACCTGCCTTAGTTGTCTTCCAAGGTCACGGCCCGCTAACTACAACTTGAATTACACGAAATTTTTGTGCAGCACGTTCTAAAGAGTAATCTTGTAGCAGAGTAGCGTGATAATTTGTTTAGACATTTAAATTTTGCAATAACCTTCATCATGTTGCAGCTTGTTTTTCTGCAAGGATTCAAAACAACGTGAACATGAAAATTAAATTGGTTTCGTGAAAGCAGAGAGCACAATTGAATTAAAATTTAGCCAAATGTGAGTATTTATTCTGAAGCTGTAATGTCATTAACTCGCTGAAACTGGAGATTAAAGCATTCCACTGGTTTGTAGCTGCTGCTGAAGTGTTATACGCTTACGCAGGCAAAACATGATTCTTTTATTCTTTACGACGCCTTTTATTAATATGGAGGCATAACTTTGTCCATTAACATTCACCTAAATATTAAAAAGCAACAGACGCAGCGTGCAGAAAGGGAGCACGGCAGGGTGCTAAAATGAAGCGCGTAGCGAGCGCATAAATGAAATTTATTCATGGATTTATGTCTCAACTGGCTCCAACAATTTTAACGATACAATCTGGCATTTGCCGATGGAATTCGTGTCAAGCCCTTGCTTTCCCATGAATCCGCACTCGAGAATGAAAGCATTTACGACCAGTTTACGACCCTAATTAAATGCATCATTGCCCATTCCTCATTCCCTAATAATTCAAACTAATTTTGAGCGCACGGACATGCCGCCAGCTGTGGTGGATTAATTTGGAAAGGGAATTTCTAGAATTGTTGCTCATAAAATGAAAAAAATGATAGAAGAAAATAAAAATATTCGCTGGTAGTGAAAGTATGTCAATGCAAAATATTTACAGTCTAATTTGTTATTTGTATCTTCATTTCAGCTCTTCCATTTTGCCGGACGACGATGAGGCCATCGATTTGGACGGATTCTGCCGAATTTCGCATCAACAAATGGATGACGTTCAGGACCAGCTGAATTATCAACAAAAAATTGCCCTGGAATGGATCGCATACCGAGTAAGTCAAGTCAAACGCTGATGTAAGCCATATTTTTGTAAGGCTCATATTCCAAATAATAATAATCAAATGATTGAGTGATGGCAAGCGTCGCTTCGGGGAATAAAACGCGCGGAATCGAGAACATTTGAACTGCTTCTGCAGTTCTGTTTCTGCAGCGTCATAAATTCAGTTCACAAGCGAAAGTCTTTTCGCTTGAAGAACGATGCGGATGCGAAATGGGCAAGTAAAATATTCCGACAATCAATTTATGCGAATGCCTGCAGCACTGAACTTGAGACTGCCACTGTTTGGAGAGCGAGTGATCTGGAAGAGAGCACACTATCAAAGGTTCAGTCCCAAAATCTGGCACTCACGTCTCGTAACTTACATGCTATTTCGATGCGATTGAGAGACCGGCTTCATTGCCCAATCCTTTCCCGATAACCCACGGTTCCTAGTGCGTAGTGCCCGGTGATGTCTTCTTCCTATTCGAGTCCTCGAGTCTAATAGGCTGAAGAAAAAGTTTTACCTCACAGATTTGATTTGGTATTTTTTTGTTAGCATTCTCAATTGATTTTATTGCTTGGCGGGGTGTGCTGGCCTTGGTTTCTTTGCCACTGCCATTGCACAGGCTCATGAGCAAAGAAGATCAAAAACTGTGACAGTAGCAAAGCCCGTCATTCGTAGCTTCGTAATCGTGAGTTCATGGACCAGCATGGTAAAGGTAGGCTGATAAATCGTGTGAGGAGCAGTAACGTGCAAGTAGTGAAGAAGTTTTATGGCATATTTTGCACACATGCACAGCATGTGCAAAAGAAGAGCGAGACAGAGGCAAAGGTAAACATAAAAATAATATAAAACGCCAATTGTCGAACAAAGTCCCGCTTGTCGTTTGCGTTAGAATGGGAGCCAAAACGCACATAAAAAGCGAATAACATTTTATGTTTGTTTTCTGGAGAAAACTCATCTTTTATTGTGGTGGCTGTGACATTTGGCATTGCATGCAAGGAGACAGAGCCTGCCTGTAATCTCGTATGTGTATTTACCAATTTGCCAACTGCAAGCAGCTCAGCGAAGTTATATCACTTGCATTGCGTGAGCGTGAGCGCGTAATTTTCGTGGAAGAAAATGAGTCATACTTGGCATTAACCTGACTTTAAACGCAAACGCAATTCTGCGTTTATGACTTCCTGGGATCAAAGCTCACGTTAACGGGGATTTAAATTGTTATTGCCCTAATCGTCGTAATATTTATGAGTACATCATATTTAGTCTACTTTATTCATTTGTCTTCACCTTCCTCGCGTGGTTTTCCAAATAGAGCTGCAAGAACGGCTCTGCCTATCGCTCACAGGCATCATTGTAGGCTCACGATGGTGGAAGCTGAGAAATAGCCTTTCGAAAGGTTCGTCCAATATTTCACCTCTGCGTCTTTAAATCTTACTATTTCCAAAATTATTAATGTTCGGCGTGGTTACGCCAGACAATATTTTCTTTCGGCTTATGGAGCAAACTCTGTGTGACGTGTCGTAAATCAAAATAATATTCTTTCATGCCGTAACGTGCTGCTGGGAAACCTGGGTCATGCCACGTACATCACATTTTATATTCACGATGCTGGCGTCTGCCGTCCAGTCATAGCCGGCGTCAGCCAAAGTCCAAGTCTCAAGTTTGCATGAATTCGAAATGAAGGCGAGTGCAGTTCATCGCCCGCATTTTTCATGTTCAAATTCGAGTGTCGCGCCCGTGATTTTGGTTTTGGCAAAGCGGATATGAATTCGTATATTGAAATTTATTTTCGCAATTCATTCCTGCAGTGATCGGATAAATTTCGAGTTTCTCCACCTTTTGTTTGTTGCCAATGAACTTAAAAAACATTTACAGTCTTGCCTCATAAGTGCCGAGCATTTCGTTGTCTGTCCGAGTCTGTCGCCGGTTTTGATTTTTCATTTCGGAATTCCACGAAAAGATATGACACGCTTAACATCCATTTTTTACATACGAAGAAAAAGTGATTACGCCTCATTTTCAATATGCCTAACTAAACTGGAGGACCATAGCAGCTTCCAATGCCTTCATTTGTTCCAGGAACGATGAATTAGAAGAGTTTTTAAGCTTTTAGAAATCGTGGCAAGAAAGTTTCAACCATAAAAGTGTCACATTTGCATGGTTGCCACGGATTTTCCGGTCTGAGACTAAACTCATGCGAGCGCATTCACTCCACAACAATTTTTTCTGCTTCAGCGAGCCGGCTTTCCTTAATCTGCACTTTCGAAATGAAGTCAGCGCTCTCAATAATTCAAAATCTCTGTGTATTGATGTACTCTCATTCGAGCAAGAAAGGATGAAGGACGCCACAATTTCCATTACCAAAATGCAAAATTGTGATTGCGAAAGGGATTGCAGACGAGGCGGAAGGAAAGACGCTCGTTTTCCAATTCAATGAGTACGAAAAGAGGGAATGGGTTTTGGGAAGAAAGGAAGCACGTGCGTGGTTCGAAACTAGAAACCTTATCGACTCCATTGTTGTTATTTGCTTTTGCATTATGCAAATTACGGTAATGTACTGCATCATCGCCGTCGCCGTCACCGTGCACAGCCGTCGTTGCTGTCTCTGTCTTGATCCACCGGGCCACGCGCCACGCGCTACCCAGACGCGTTCATGCAATGTTATGCTATGCGATGATTGAATAATCATGGCATCATGAACCATGAGCGTCTGAAACGATAAGGTGACTAACATTTCTTTTGTCACGCAGGCACTACGCTTGATCTCCGTGTATTTGTATTTGTATTTCGAGATTCGCCGGATCTCAGCTCCCATTATTATTATTCGGTGTCACAGACAAAGTTCAGCAAAATTCCTATTGCTTTCAGCGCGAGCGCAAGCAGCGAGAAGCAGTCGACATTTAACACGCGGCCTTGCGGTTAGCTGTTTACATCTCGCAATTCCAAACAACTTTTCTCCTGCAAGTTAATAAAAGAAAGATTTGAGCCTCGCCATTCTTTCGCACGCGACGGCACTGAGAAAAGTTGTCACCCAGACAATTTATGCTCCCGCGAATCCTTTCTTTGTGGTTTATAATCCCATTATGTAAAGATGCTCGCGTTGATGTTAATGCAGCTATTTGCTATTTACTACGTCATTACCTTGGCTTGCATTATAGCGATAACACAATTCTCGGATTCGCTATTTGCTATTCACATTATTTGAAAACGCTGGGGCTCCCGCACGTGCTAAATTCGCGTACCAAACAGTCGATAATTGCTTGGATTAAAAACCGCTTAGCCGAAACTAATTTTGCTCATGCTATAATTACTCAGATTGCTCTTTTCGGTAAATCGCTGTCGTTAATTGTGTCAGTTGAGCTTTTCGAAAGTGGCAGTGGAAAGCTGTACCCGTGGAATGTTAATGTTAATCGATTCCAAGCAGACGCACGTGGACAAAAAGAAAAGACACAAAAATTTTGAGTCCACGCAAGAAGACACTGCACTCGTGCGTACAAAATACAAAAATACAGAATTTAGGACGAGGTTGACTGGTTTATTTAAAAACGTTGTTAATTAATGTCGATAAGTAAATAACTTTTTGTCTCGGGTCTTGCGTCGTTTGATCTTGACTTGTCAATAAGCCCATTGCGACCTGCGGGCGAGCATTTTCATTTTATTTTTTCGCTGAATACTCTCGAGTCGCGTGATGGCCTGAATAAACAATGAGCACGCAGGCTGAGCTGTCAGCTCGCTCGCTTCGCCTGTGCTATGCTATGCTATTAAAAAGTTTTGCCTAGAAATTATTCAAGGGCATTTTCCGAGAAAATTTTTGCTTTGATGTGGCACATTTGCACATTTTTGAACATGCGTTTTTATCTTCCACAGATTATCGGGCCCATTGTGGTTGGGATCGGACTGCTTGGGAACGTCCTCAACTTGATCGTCCTGACTAGACCGTCACTGAAGGGAGTCACTTACTCGTACTTGATCGGGCTCGCGCTGAGTGACTTAGGAGTCCTGCTCTGCGCTGTTCCAATGATGGTAAGTTTCCCATTGGCGGTACACAGCTTTGTTCCAGTGTTTGAAGCCCATTTTGAGGAAATACTTGCTAGAAAAGGAAGCCAATAAGTAACTGCAGTTCAACTCGACGCGTAGGGTCAACACAATATTTGAAGTGAGGTGTGGGAAGAGACGGTCAACAAAATATCGAAGCGCATTGAACGGTGAAAGTAAAAGTTCAAAGGCAGTGCAACGCAGTAATTTGACTCCGGTTTTTATTTACTTTGCAACCGCGATTTCGATTCCTGTTTATTTAGCCGTCTGAAGTCAGAAACGAATACGATATTTATTAGATCAAAGCACTTATAGTGCCACTGTCCATTCCACACGGCCAGGATAGTTGCACTTCCGCCACGGCGCGTCCAGTCAGGCTGTCGGACGTGGGATTACGTTTCACATTTAGTAGTGTGCTAATTGAAAATAGGCAAATGCGACAACGTAGAAAAGCACCGTCTCATCAAAATAATTAATATTTGGAATGATTCCTAATTAAAAAGGACTTTGTACGCATAGAAAGTTCATACGCGATTGTTATTAATTAGGACTCGATGGCTCCATGTGCAGAGAGTTTCTTTGAACTTCTGCCCACACAATCCGTGCATTTTCTTCGATTCACCTGATTTGAATCTGGAAAAGAGTTGAACTTCGAGCATTTTTATGAAGGAGAAATTCATGGAAATGAATACAAATGATAAGACAACTATAGAAATATACAAAAGAGGGGCAAATAAGTCAAAATGAGTGGGAAGACGCTCTAATTTCTGATGTTCGCATCAGGAAATTGTGCCAAGTGTCTTTTGAAGCGGAAGAGACATGATACTTGATTACTTGATAGCTTACGTGCATACAGAAAAATGGGAAGCTAATTTCCAGACAGGAATTGCTTTTATATTCAAAAGCAAGGCAAACACACCCACATATGTAAATTATTCATGGCTCACTGTTCATGAGAAATTTGGGATTGGATTGTACGCCCAATACAAAAAAAGTTAAAACTTTCTCCAAGCGACAATCCCTCTCTTTTTCTCGAAATTTGATATCAGTTGCAGAAATGTGGTGCAAAAATTCTGCACGAGAAATCCGAGGCATGCCTTCTCACTGGAAGTTAAAAAAAAACCACCATTGATTCTCTTGCAGCGTATTTTTATGTAGCAAAATGACACTTTGAAACCAGACTTTAACTTCATGGAATTGAAATCTATTTCCGAATTGTTTTGGAGTAATCTTGCACTACAAAGCGTTCATTTATCTTTGTTACTCATGCTTGATGAACAAAACCGATTCCGAGAACGGTGATAGAAAGTTTGCTCATTAGCTCCCGGAAATTTTGCTCCCTTTTGAAGTGAAATGATGCACGGCGCATTGTGCAACGTAACAGAGACGAGGTTTGACAAAGACAAAGAACTTACTCCTTGCCATAATTTGAAGTTCCTCGCAAATTAAAACTTGTGGCTGTTGTTGTTATGCAATCTGACTGGAAGCTTCTTTGTCTATCAAAGAACGACTGACAGCTGGGAAGTTATAAAAATAAATAGCTTGAGCACGAGACAGAATGAATGAAGTTTCCAACTACACGAGTGCCCATGACTTTCGTTCGTCTCGATGACATCTCACAATTTGATAAGGCTCGAATTTCGAGAGATTCAGCGTTTCTGCAATGTTTAATTTCACATAAATGTAGCGTCACTAAAACAAATGAGGTATCTTCCGTCAACGTCTCTTCACGCCGGCCGTGCTGCGGAGGGTGCGGCGACGAAGATGAAATACGAGTTTTTGGGTCCTCGCCACCTCTTCGTACCCGTCGCCGTGAAGACGAGTGGTGTATGGGATCCTGAGGGGCTCCGATTTCTTCGTGAAGTCGAAGTTCGTGTGGCTTCCGTGGCTGGGGAGGGGCGTGCACTGGTTTTCTTACTTCAAAGGATGTCACTCGCCATCCAGCGTGGCAATGTTTCGTCCGTGTTGGGCACGTTACCGCGGGGCGAGAAGTTCGACGAGGGTTTTCTTTTGTAACGCTTCTTTCTTGTAATCTTTTACTTTAGTTCTTCGATTTTAGTATCTTTTCTTTTATTTAGCGCGTTTAGTGTTTTATTGTATACTCTTTATTTGTGTTAGGTGTAGGTTTTCGTGCTGGTAAATATAAGTTTTGCGCTGAAGCCTAAATTATTCGATATTCACTTCTGAACGAGTCAGAGCTAATTTCTAAGGTTTACGGTTGAAAATGTGTCTTTAATGTCAACTGCGAGAATGTCTAGGGCCGAATGAGGCCACAGCGCAGCGCCACACGCAATCGACTAACGATTCTTTGATCTCTGCAGATACGTCTCACACTTCACCACGACCAACAATACATCTGGGCAATCTCATTCTTCTACAGCCACCTGGAGCTGCCAATGTCCAACTTTTTCATGGCGTCGAGCATCTTCATCGTCGTTTGCTTGACTGTCGATCGCTTTGCGTCAGTGTGTCTGCCAACCAAATTCAAAAGCGTGCACACCGCCGCGAATGCCCGAACGGCGATCATTTCGAGCTACGTCGTGGCTTTTTTCCTGTCGGTTCCACTGGGAGCACTGAAGACCATGTGCACAGTTCCGCTGTCCTCAAACTCGAGCGTGGAGCCATACGACCCGCTCCAGCTCAACTCGAGCAGCGAAGACGCGATATACTTTTACAAGTTTGTTGAAAATGAGCCCGTCACGAAATCTCTCGAGTGGAACCTGTACTTGTACTTGGAAGCCATCATCGTCCGGTTCGGCCCGTCGGCCGTACTCGCGATTCTCAACATCCTCATCATTAGAAAATTTCGACAAATCTCGGAGAAACGGAGAATTATCCTGAGCGGCAACGGAGACTGCACAGTCACCAGCGACCAGCTCCTGCTTCGCGGCGAGAAGATATCGAGGAAGATTTACAAGGAAGAGAAGCGGCTCGTCGTGATCCTCACTGCGATTGTGGTCCTCTTCTTCGTGACCACGACCCCCGCCGCATTTCTCTCAATCTTCTACTCGGAAGCTCTTGACCACAATTTCCCCTTTCAAATATTTCGAGCAGCCGCTAATGATCTGGAACTCTGCAACTTCGCACTAAATTTCTATGTTTATTTCCTCTGCAGTAAAGAATTTCGCAAGAAATTTCTCAGCTTCTTCACAATTCTCCTCCCGCAAAAGGCTAAAACTAATTTTCAATCAATTACGTTGGCCGAAATGTCAAATAATCGAGTCATCTCGAAATCTGCGATACGGGAAGTGTAGAGGCCAGCGAGTAATTAGAATATTTATGCCGTTCAGGTGCGAAGTATTTAATTCCAGTTTTTAACTCAAAGTCTACTTAAATATGTAATGTATTTTGTTTTTATATTTCTAATTTCTCCTTTGGAAATTAGAACAAACGAAATGGTGAACTTTCGCTGCACGAATTCGCATTTGTAGCCAGAGAACCGAAGAGAAAGGCTTAATGAGGGGGGATTGCGTGAGCAATATTCTGCAAGCGCTTTCTCCGTCGCCGTGCAAGGACCAACCAATCTCACGTCGAATCAATCGAAAATTAGACTTTATGAGTTTGGAACAAACCAGCACATCTAAAAGGATTAAGTTGACGAGGGATTAAAATTAAACTGTTTGAATAAGAGAAATATATTGGTGCTAATTAGGACCTATAATTTAAATGTAATGTGAATCTGCTGCTAGTCATTACTCAGCTTGCCGTTTAATAATAAGTATTTCGTAATTCCTCGTTTAAATATCCAGTAATCTTCTTGCGGGCAGCAGCTGGCTGGTGAAAACTCAAAGAGGACCACATTGATTGCATTGGATGGTGCTGATGATATTTCTAATTTGTATTTATTGTTTGAGTTAATAATCAGATTGAACGAAAAATCCAAAAGCGGTGTATTACAAATGTGCGTACCTGTGCGAATAAAATATTGAGTCTTAGTTTCTTAAATCTATATTTCTTGAACAAAAATTATGGAACTAGATAATTGTTGAAGGAATACAACGTTGTATTTCTCCGTCTGTTTATATACTAAAGGGTGTCCAATAAGTAAACGCACAAATTAGAAAGCGCTGCTTTCTCCAGGCGCGAAAGAGAGTTGATTCATGTTTTTGCTTGTTTTGTTCTGCACTTCATGAGCTTCACGGCGTTCAATCTTCCGCTAGACATTGCGATGTCAAGATTGCGCGCAAAGTGCAGACTTTGCTAAACGGGTTATTCACTATTACGAAAATCAGCGTAATAAGAATAAGTTATTAACTGTGCGCCACTTCGCTGCTGAGGAGAAAGTCTAGGGCTTTAATTTATATTATTAGGTTTGAGGCATCGGGTAGTATAGAGTACAAGAAGTTATCAGGTTGCCCCGCGTCACAGACTACTCGCAAAAACATCAATCGTGTGCAAGCCGTATTCAAACGTCGCCCGAACATGTCAGTGAGAAAAGCGAATATTAATTAATTAATTAATATTAAGCGCACAATAATTGAACCTAACAAGGTCCACGTTAAGCAACATTAAAGTAAAAGCTGGGCTTGAAAGCCTACACCAGAAAGAAAACATCGAAATATATGAAGACAGGAGGCGAGAGCGAAGACAGGCCTCCACAAAATCTATAAGAAACGACTGGGCAAAATCCTCGTTATCGATGACGAGAGCTACGTCATGGCGGACCCACACGACATCCCGGGAAGGCGTTTCTATCATGCAGCAGATACAAAGGACATAGATTACAGCGTGAATACTAAACCAGCATTCAAGTTCCCGAAGAAGTTCTTGATTTGGCAGGCAATTGATGAAAATGGCAATGCTTCCAGTCCTTACATTTGCACTAGCACTATGACCGGAGACGTGTACTTAAACGAGTGCCTTAATAAGCGGCTGATTCCTTTCATCAAACAGCATCATGAAATTGAGAGTGTTTTCTTCTGGCCTGATCTCGCCTCGTCCCACTATTCAAAAGAAGTCATCGCATACCTCCGTGAAGAAAATGTCGACTTTGTCCAAAAACAAGCTAATCCACCAAATGTGCCACAGGATTTGAAATGTTTTGGACAAATTGCAAGCAAGCATACGCTCAGCGAAAGAATACACCCATAACGCTTCGTGGATTCGCTATGGTCTGGAAGACACTGGCTACTGATGTTGCAAAAGAGTGCAAAAGCCATTATGGACAAGGCTTGGAAAATGATCAGGAAGATTGAGTACAAGGGCATTCGTGGCTGAGAATTTGATTATTTTCTGTTGCCATTGAGTCATTTTGTTGTGTTACAAAAGTTGGTTCAATAAATTCCTGTAGTTGCGTTTAATCGAGCAAAGTGTAGTTTGTGCTTTTACTTATTGGACACCCTTTACTGTCATATTTTTGTAATATAATCACTTAATTAAGAAGCTATGAGTTGGCTACACCACTACGGTTATAGAAAGGCGAAGGCTTAAAATTAATTGTATTTTCATGGCTATGAGTCGTTCTCGTAGAAATATGTTTAGATTTAGGGCGACTTGTATCCATTGACCATATTTTCAAGTCACCTACGATAATTGTGTAACTGTATTTGTGTCCGAAATAAACGTTGTGGAATTTGTTGTCAAATTCGGAATTCTTGCTTGGGCTCAGTTCCAGTGTTTGGGTCTTCCAGATTGGTGACAACTTGGCTTTTCTGTCCAAGAAGTGCTGCTGATTGATTAGTAACAGATTTTCTGCATTGGGTGCGTATTCTGGCGTTAAGAAAATAAACCAATGCCGTCCAACATCGTAAACTACGTTTAAAGTTGACTAGTTTTTTATTGGTCAAATATTTGGTTCCAGTAAAATATTTCAGTACTCACAGTTTGGATAGTAAAATTAAAAGGAACTACTTCGTAACTCACTTTTCCATCTTATCTGAAAGAGTAATTATACTTGGCAAAAATGAAGATAACTGGTATTTAGCCTAAATGGGCATTCTGATTTGCATTTACTATTAGCATCTACAATTAGAAAAGGAACTTGTGTGAACAATGACATGATTTCAAGATCTCATACAATTTAACTTTACGATCCCAAATTAATGGACGAAATACTCTAAATTAGCTTCAGGTTAATCATGACTAAACCACTGGGCAGGCCAAAAATATAATTTCACGACACCAGAATAATCAGCCTTTGAAAAATTTGCATTACAGGTGCATGTATCGTTGATATCAGGCAAGAGCATCCATCTTTTACCCTGCACTTGCATTGCTAAGCCTTCGCTGCTTTCTTCTTGCTCTTCGACAGAGCACTTTGGCAGAAGCAGTACTTTTTCAGCAATCCGTCCGTCACGCAGTCACTCTGGCCTTGGTAGCTGTTGATGCGGTTCACGAAACCTTCAATAGTCTCGGTCCCATTCTCGTACTGCTTGATTTTTGCTTCGAACCGCACGTCTCCAGGACTCGCCTGAAAAGCGACCAAGTACATGTTGAAGGAAATCAGTTTGCCAAAATTGTTCCACACATCGCCGGACGAGAGCAGTCTTCCGTACAGCACTTTGCTGAATTTGAAGGAGACGCACAGTTTACTGGCAATCACTTTCGTGAGAACGTTCTTATTTACAGTGTCTAAAATACTTTTGGCTAGTCGCTGCAAAATTTCCGACGATCTGGCAAGTTCAGGCATCACGCCGCACATGCAGTACTGATTTGGGATCCCGCACGATTCGCAGGTGCGATTCAGCGGAGCGGGCTCGAAGAACGAGAATCTCGTGCGGGGTTCGTTAGTTATTGTCGGCTCGATTTCTCCTGCCGCACTTTGGTTCGAAGAGGCAGACTCAGGCGTTGGCGAGCTCAAACTAAGAATATCTTGCAAGGTTTCATGGAGGTCCAGCGGTGATGTTAACCTATGGCTATTTTCCATTAAGCGCGTGTACCACTCTGGAAACTGCTGCTTCAGCCTCGGTGGAAGTCGTACAAAGAAGAATGGTAGGCTTTCTTCGTAGAATCCCAGGAATGTTTCGCGAAATGAACCGAAACGGTATCCGTGGTCGGATATGAAAAATATCACAGTGTTATCACCATCGTACTTTGAACTGGACACCATGTCTTCGAGAAAGGATTTGAAATTGTCGTCTTCAGTCTGCAAAATACGTGTTATATTCAATTAGTAAAAGAAGGATGATTCAACGTTGGTGGTCAATTGGTGAGCAGTAGTTTACCTTTAACATGTTCATGTCATCGTGGCCGACGGACGTAAACCAGGAAAAAAGGAAAGTTGGGTACTTCCTCGGCTTGGTCAAGGCGAGAATGCTCCTGATGTACTTCATCAAGAAACTCGTCGGGGTCAACCCGCCTCCAAGGCAGTAAGAGTGGCCGGAGTATTTGTTAATGCGGTAGTGAAGGTGCTGGGCCACCATGACGGGGCGAAGGTAGTAGTCCACCGGTTCGTTCAGGAAGCCCGTCTTTGCATAGTTGAAGATGGCCAATCCCGGTGAGTCTTCGACGAGCGCAGTCAGATAGCCACTATCGCTAAAGTTTTTCCACAGGAATGGACAATCGTCCAGCTTTTTGCTCGGGGATGTCCAGCACGACGAGTAGTTGTTCAGCTCCATGCCGGCCATGAAGCCCATCACGTTCGGAAATGTGTTCTCGCCCATTTTGGTGTATCCTTTCAACTCTATGAAATCATTCGCCTCGAGATAATCCTTTGTTTTTGGCAGAGATCGGATCATGTGAAGACGGGAGATCGAATCTATTCCAATAATCACCACGTTCGGAGGTCTGTATTCGCTGTCCTTCAGCAAATTCCCATGAAGAGCCTGAATTTCAGCCTTCCGGTCTGCACCGTCCCACTTTCTCAGCTTGGCTTGCACTTCCCGAGAAAGATTTTCAGGAGGCAAGGCAATCCCTACGAAATCAACGCCCGTCCTTATTTTGTTTTCGTTTTTGCATTCGACCTTGACGTACGAATCGTTTACGAGAATGCTCCCATCAATTGGAATGGTGGTGCAAGTCTTAGAAAACCTGTTCGTATTTTTAGAAGTTAAGATAGCCAGGAAACCCGAAGTAAAAGAAACTAGAAATTGTGGTGCAGGCTTACGCGACACCCCAGTCCGCGTCCCGGTCGTATTTGGCGGGGCTCTGAGCAACCCTCGTTATTTTTCGAAAGCAGCAATGCGATCCGGTGTACTTCCACGATTGTTGCATTGATTTTTCCATTTTCAGTACCTGTTCAATAAAAAAAACTCATTTCATTTACGAATTCACACGAATTTTATCATCTCAAGCGCAGGTGGCAGTTGGTGGTTGATTATAGTTACTTGATTCTCTTCGTGCACGAGACCCTTTTTGCACTTTTGTGGTTTGGCATCTTTGATAAATTCTGATACTGAACTGTCAAATGGGTCCATGTCCAGCAGTTTGCACGTCTCCGTGTTGACGAGGTAGTTTTGAGGTGGCGAGTCCCTGCGGAGCAAATGAACAAATCAGTGTGGCTGTGGCTAAAAGATAATCTACTGGCAAATTAATTGCTCATTAGTCATCCTTGACTTGATTTATTGTCGATGGCAAAACAAGTTGCACTGTGGCCGGCACGCAAATCAGCAATCAACAGCAGTGCGCCGTTTATGAGAATTATGCATAATTGCATTAAGTGCCACGTGAGTCTTAGCCAATGGATGCACGCCGCAGAAAACCTGTACGAAGTGTTTTTGCAAAAAATCGGCGAAGGACAAACGAAAAGTGACATAATAGAAAATTTTATGATGATTAGCAATTTGTTCAAGCCGTAAAATCTTCGAGAGGAGGAAATGCCGTTGTTGGTTACAAACGTGAGCGGGTTACGATGCGCGCATAGAAGTGGCATTCCTCATTTTAGTAGTCATTTATGCATGGACCATGAAGCAACAAGAAGAGTAGTCACGAATTGACCATTGTTGTTAATCCTACTCATCTTAAGAAACAAAAGAAAAACGAAGGCGATACTACAAACGTATTCGGAAAGGAAGTGCGAGCATGGACAATTGTAGCCTCACAACCGAAAATTTCAATTTGCTAATTTGCTAATTAAGTGTGCAAACAGATTGCGCAGCAGATATTCCGCATGAATTGCAAAATGTTCGAGAGTCAACCGACTTTCAATTGGTGCGAAAAGAAATTAAATGCTTGCCCTTTGCTTAGTGTTCAGTTCGCAATCGCTTCAATTTTGTGAGTGCAAGTTTACTTTGGCCTTTTGCCAGCCGAATGATTCTTCAAGGATCGAACTGCCACGCAGAAGAGCACGCAGAGCGCTGGGGAGCTTTACACCTCCCGTTATAAGTTTATGAATATTTAATCTGCCTAATTTGCGAGTGTGGCTGCGACATAATGCGAGCGGTCATTTCGCATTAGCAGGCGTTAAGCTCAGGTGAGCAGCGCAAAGTGAAACTAGCGAACGACGTCCGAAATCAATAAAATGGGCGTACGCTGCAAAAATTAATGCAAAAACCGCTGTTGGAAAATTATTAATACGAGAAATTTTTTCATTGCCGTATAGTATTTTAGCTGCTTCGACGTTGCCTGAATGAAGCATCAAGACTAAGCCCATACTCGATACTCAGGATGAGGGCCCACATGGAAATGAATGAAACGTGAAACCAAGCGAGCTGTCAGTTACTCAAGTCTCACTTCACGCTTGCCATCGTATTTTACACAGCTAAGCCTAAATATTTATGCGAGCTTGAAAACTTGAAACTCAATACGAGAATACGCCGCTTCTAATTGCAGCAGCAGACGTGCAAACTGTTCATGGTTAAGGAAAGCTGCAATTACCACGAGCAATTACGTAGCTGGCATTTTTTAAACATTAAATGAATGTAGCAAAATTTTCATACTGACGCTGAGCTAACTTTTTGAGTCGTGAAATGAGAATTTCAATGCGAAACGTTTTGCAATGAATTTATGCAGAAATGGTTTCGAAAGCAGTTTGAATAGGTAATCAGCTGAATTGTAATTGAGGTGAATCTTCAAACCGTCCGATTGGCCGGTTTCTTCAAAAGTAGATGCAAAGGAAGGTTACGGGTTTGGTGCGTTTTTCGGCCTAAGAGATCCAAAACTGAGTCATATGTCAAATTGAAGCTTATGTCCCCTGGAGTACAGGAAAAATACAGGCGGATCGAAACT
>WIXG01000651.1:0-28917 GCA_009869945.1 Mesaphorura yosii
TTGATTTGGGTAACTTCAATTGTTTGGCCACAAGGCGGACAGAAGTGTTGGGATTCTTGTCAAACTTCGACTTAACTTTGCGAATGTTCCTTGTCGATGACTGGATTGGTGGACGACCTTTGAGCTTTCTATATTGTGTGGTTCCATGAGTCAGGAACCGGTTAATAATTCGCCGAATTACTTGTGGTGCTCTGCCTTCACTCGCAAAATGTGAGACTGTTCTTTTAATGTTCTTATCGGCACTAGTAAAAAAGTGCACAACACGATTTGCGAAGTCTTGGTTCTGACTTCGTGTCACCATTTTAGAAACTACTTAATCCCAGCTATTCGTATTATAAATTAATCCTTAGGTATTTAATTATAATTAAAGATCAACATCAAGTTGTTCTCGCGCAAGTTTGTTTTGAAATCAAGTAAACGAAACAAGGAACCTTACTTATTGGACACGGTTTATTTTAATGCCAATGAAACCGCAATTCTTTCCGCACTTACTTTCTCTAGTTGGTACAGCTGAAATACCATTCATGATTGAAATCATGCTTTCTCTCACCTTCGGATGTATAACATGCATTGATTTCTTTGCCAATAAAATCGCCGGTCCCGTTGACTTATAACATGTAATCTGACGATTTCCCATCTGCCAAATCATTATTTACTTACCAGTTATTACCCTTGGTTGGATTCAAGTATAACTTCCGAAAACTTACCGCGCGACTCCTTGATTCATAGCTTTTTAGATGTCATCATTTTTTCTTAAAATTGTATTTTATTGTATTGCATGAACTTGGTTATGGTATCATTAGATACTACAACTGAGAATCTGAGGTTGATATCAGTGTGTCCCACTGATCTGTCGGCTGCCGCAATACGTGGAGTGCTCGAACCTGTGTACGCACGATTGATTTACTTCATTTAGCAGCATTTGTAGCCCCTTCCCACCTGACGAACCCAAACTCATGACAAATGAATGAAGTGTACGACGTAGAAAACTCTCGACCATCGGCCACCATTTTATGCACAACTTTACATCAAGCTAATCAGCCACAAGAAACGAGATGAGACGAGACGTGTATCCGACAAGGAAATGCAATTAGTCGGAATAACACGTTTGTACTTTGTATCATGTCTCCGGGTTTCTACTTCTTATCAGTAGACGAGATGGGATGTTGCATGACTGCAGTACAGTTTGACCTTCCCAGTTGTAAGTTTCACTCACTTTCGCATAGAATACAAGTTACAAAATGTGTCAACCATCTTTAACCACGCCAGACTCATTTCCCGTGCCAGGAACCGTGACCTGGACAGTGTTAAATATTCTGAAGGCTGTTGGGTTTTCGATTCTCTCGCTCATCGTGGTCACAGGCAACTTGATGGTGCTACTCGTTCTCGCAAAGCAAGCCAGAAGTCTATCGCCGAGCTTTCCGACTCACTTCGTCACGAGTTTGGCAGTTGCTGATATTCTTGTCGGAGTGGTCGTGATTCCGATTAACGGAACTGTGTCCATCATCAGGAACTGGCCATTCGGGCAAGTGGTTTGTGAGGTTCTGAGCGGCGTGGACATTGTGAGCATTGCGGCTTCAATCATGTTTCTGAGCGCAATCGCAGCCGATCGCTACGCTGGAGTGCATCATCCCCTCGCATATCGGAACAGAATGACACGCAGAATGAAGGCGGGCCTTGTGGTGGGTATCTGGACACTCGTGCTCTTGGTGTGCTTGAGCACGATTCTATTCTGGTCGCAGGAGTCACGCGCAGAGTGTGACGACTCCTTCGAATACGACCGGGCAATGTCCGCATGTTTGGCCGGAGCCTTTTGCATCCCGCTCTCAATCATTCTGGTCGTGCACTGGAAAATATACAGGACCCTGGCCAGGCGAAAGGGAGAGGGGTCAGACCGGGCGGACCTGCGCAGACATGGAGGCGCGGAAATGGCCAGTGAAAGAAAAACGGTTACCGTGCTGGCTTTCGTGCTCACCGCTTTTCTTGTTTGTTGGTTACCATATATTACCATGCTTGCATTGACCGCTGTCGGCCTCGAATTCGGCGCGAGACGAGACTTACATGGAATCTTTATCTGGCTTGGCTACTTTAACAGCTGTCTGAATCCAATAATTTACCTACTCACCAACAAGAGCCTTGCGAAGGCCTTTGAAAAGTTCTGGTTTTGTTGTCACAATAAAACGTGAGTGCTTTTGCAGAATATGCTCTCGAGTCCCATACGTCCCTGTGATACTATTTAAGCATTATTGGATTGGACCTGCTCAAAAAGGCTGATTCGGCTTGCGGTTTCTTATGATGACACGGTTCAACTCCTCTCCGCGCGCATGTTTCGGGTGCACTGGGACTGCAGGCTCGAGGGTTGCGTCTGGGGGGAGGGAGTGCGGATGGGTGGGCTGGGGATACAGGTCCTTATTCCTTACTGGTGTTTCTCCTAGCAGTTAGCTTTCTAGGTTAATTCAAGTAGCCTTTTGTACTAATTATTATTGTGTTTTGATTGTCTCAGTAAATTCCAGTGTACGAGTGCGAGTGTGAGAAATATGCTCGGTATATCCTTCCTCGACATTTGAACCGTAGTTTATTTTTTCATTCGTGAGTACGCGAGTTACTGCGTATTACTAAATTCATTCATGTCTGGCTGCTCATTTTATTAGCTTGCACAAAAACATGAAGCCACAGGTGTGGACAGGCCAAGAACCCAAAGCTCAAAACTGATGTGGCAAACGTGCAAATACTGTGGATTCTTTGTCCAGAACCAAAACTAATTTATGCTGGTCATGATTCACCTCACATAAATGACGGCTGCAGCTGGCGTACGTTGATTACAGTTCAATTGTAGAATCCAAGCACTACAAAGAAAAAATTCATTCCACAAGAGCAGCAACAATGCATTTCGCTGCCGTGTTTTTTATTCTTGGCCTAAAGACAGTTGCAGCTGACTTGGTCAACGTAATTACAAGTCCGGGAATGGAAACAGATTTTGTCGATGGCCCGCTCCGGGAGCCTCCTCTGCCGGAGATTCCATTTCCAGACGTCAGGAATATTACAGACGCAATCTCGCCCACCGCTTTCTTCTGTGACCAGAACTTGAAGTTTCGAAGGGCCGTAGCAGAGCTCAAAAAAGCGCTTCTTGGTAAGCCTGACGATGACGAACTCGCATAAACGAGCCTCATACTTACTCATGCAGGCGAAAATTCTTATGAGCTTGGCTTTCGTAGAAATTGAGAGCCCGTCCGACTTCCTTGCGGCGGTGCAAGCCCTGCGAAATGACAGCGAACTGCATCCGAGGGTCCTGAGTCGTGCGGTGATTGGGGCCATCATGAACCGTGACGATCGAGCCAATTTCAGGATCCCCAGCCTGCTGGAGGCCGAGCCGGACTCTGTTCTCTCTCCCAGCATAATATCTCAGCTACAAATTCAATTCGGGCTTTCTCCCAACCGAAGAGTAAGACAAACGCGAAATTCTAGCTGTGTAAACTCCATCCATTCGTCCGACGGATTCTCAGTTTCTTGCTGTGCTCTAGAATTGTGTTGTATTGGACGAATGGAGCGGTGCTGACAACCTGCTGGAAAATGCGTTGTGGTACTTTCGCCAGGACCCGCTCGTCAACTCTCATCATTGGTTCTGGCACTTATACTACCCTTTCGACAGTTTCGCAGAGCGTGATCGTCGTGGAGAACTGTTTTATGCGATGCACCACAGCCTCATGGCGAGGTTCAGCAAAAATTGCGACACAAAATGGCAAAATCGCACGATTCTTTGAGACATTGCTAATCTTAAATGCAGGTATCATGCTGAACGTCTGAGTAACTTTCTGCCACCAATCAAAGAGCTCAGTATGGACAGAAACAAAATCATTCCCGAAGGCTTCGATGCTCATCTGAGGGAAATCAACGCGAAACAGAATTGGGCCCCTCGTCCACCCGTGAGAATGATTTCGGTGAGCTGCATTGAAATTGCGATTGCGATTCCAAAGATCGTCGCCCTAATTTACATTTACCATTTTCGCAACAGAACGCAGTTGAGACGTCATTCGCAAACTTGAGCATGGACGAGACCGTTCTTTGGCGGACACGAATCTTGGACGCAATTAATGCGGGCAGTTTCCTGCTGGTAAGTCCACCTCAGCGATTTAACGAATGATTACGATTACGTGTCCGCCTCCCCCGCATAATTTTAATTTATTGATTTGGTGGCTGGTTGTCTTTTTAGCCGAATGGGTCAACGCTCCTGCTGAGGAACGTGAACGGAATTGATGTGCTCGCCGAAACTGTCGAGGCGTCCGTCTTTAATGTGAATCCATCGTACTACGGCCAATTCGGATACCACAACGCTGGGCACATTTTTATCGGTAATGTGATGCATCCACACGATCCAACGAGCTCGATCCCACCAGGGGTCATGTCTGACACGGCAACAGCAATGCATGACGTCATGTTCTACCGCTGGCACAAGCATGTCGACGGCATCTTCCAGAAGCACAAGGCGACGCTGACTCCGTATCAGCCTTTCGGGGTAACGCAGTCTGCAGCCCCGTTTTCGCCCTTTGGCCTTTGTTCCAGGCCTGATGTACTTGTTTAATCGTCCGATTCTAGGGAGAATTGCCACTCGTCGTGCAGGAACCTACCCGTGCAGGGATCTTTGTTGATTCCATTCTTGTCCGCACCAAATCAGCATCGGCGGATGTGCTTGCGCTGCCCCAACCAGCAAACGTACTGCGTACATTCTGGTCGTACACGATTTACAATCTGACCAACGGTCTCGACTTCGAACGAAATCAAAGCAGGGGCCAAGGCCCAGTCCAGGTTTGCGTCAAGCATCTAAATCATGCCGATTTCGTGTACAATATCACAATTGTAAGTTGGACTGGTGACCATGCAAATTGCCAGGAAGAAAGAGGACAAATTCAGGAATTTCTGCTGTTATTTTCAGAGGAATACGAAGACCAGTTCAACAAAAGCAACCGTTCGAATTTTCCTCGCTCCGCGATTCTCTAATCTTGGGCTCCGATACTCGATGAAGGAGCAGCACGAACTCTTCTTCGCGCTCGACACGTTCAGCGTGAACCTGATCTCTGGGAATAACCACATTATTCGGCAATCTGTTGACTCGACACTCACAATTACGTTGAATCAGGGCCTTGACGAGCTAAACAACGACCAGACTCGATCCACGGTTTACTGCGGCTGTGGATGGCCTCACTATTTGCTCCTGCCGAAGGGGCGCCCGATTCCCGGCATGACTTTCGACCTATTCGTGATGGTAACACAAGACGGCGATGGGAACTCGATTCCGTCCCTGCACGCACCACCGCCGACGAGCACAGCTAACCGCTGCCAAGAGTCGTATTTGTACTGTGGTTCGTTTCATTCGAAGTACCCCGACCCTAAGCCGATGGGCTACCCGTTCGACCGGCTGCCGTACAGCGTAAAGGACTACTTGGTTTCTCTGCCATTGCCATTCCCGTTCGTGCCGCCACTTTTCCCGTACACGAGAATGGTGCGCGATCTTGACGAATACATGAGGCCCATTCCGAATATGGCGTCAACACAGGTACGGACTCAGTTTGGAGCACGAGCAGCCTTGACATTGACATTCGTGTAAAATGTGTGTATTAATATTGCAGGTGCAAATTATTCATAACGATATTCCTGTCAGCCTGCCATTCTGAAGTATTCTTTGTCTTTTTATGCCCTCGCTATGCATGCATATGTTGTCTGGAATTTCCAGACTGGAATGATGTCGACAAAATGCGTGCCGCAGAATTAATCTTATTATTAGCATGCAATCCCTGCGCTGACTGTATTTCTATCGAATGCATCATACGCACAATTCTTGCTGTTGAATAAATCAAATTCTCTCGTTTCCGCAGTATCTTTGCAGTGGCAATGTCACATTAACGCTCCATCCATCCGCTATTCGATGTCCATCATAATGCGAGTGTGCTCGCTCGCGCTCTGTCAAAGTGCCGGATGCTGACTTCAATTCGTAGATTACAATTTGCACGCGACCCGTGTTCTTACATAAGTGTTTTAAAGTCCTGATGATCAACGTCCACTTGAGAATGGACCAGAAACTGCTGAATGAATGAGCTCGCCTGAATTCAGTTCAGACTTGAACCTTCCACTCCGGGACGTAGGAGTATTCGACTCTCGAACACAGGAATTGATCAGAAGACGATGTGACGACGCCGCAAAAGAGCAACGGTAAATTCATACGGCCTTCATTATTGCAGCAAATCCAAATTGTCAATTCTGGCGGCACAGGAATCTGAAAAATTTAAAAACAAGACTGCTGGAAGAATGAGGATGAAATGAAACGTTTTTATGACGAATTCTACTTTTAGGATGCGTGTTTCGCCTTTGGCAAATGCAGGATGCAGGAAAATGGTACAATTTATTCCAGTCCCACAAGGCAATTACAATTAAGGTCTTGATAAACACACTCGCCCCCGGACTTCGTCAATATTGTCAATATTTCCATGCCCCGGAATGTCACACCCGCCTCCTCCTTGTTGGTGACTCAGAATTTCCGCGAGAGATGTAAGGTAACGAATTGCAATATTTGTAGACTTGGATGGACCATTGTACCGCACAATTTCCTTTATGATTTCAATCTGATTTCGGCTGAGTCGAGCATTTTCTTCTCCTGGTGTGTGCACTGCAATCACAAGCTGGCGATCTCCCTGTCCATCTCCTCCACATGGTAGGCGTGCTGCAGAGTAGCGAGGAGAAATCCATTTGATCGCCTTCAGAGTTCCAGGGCCAGTGCCTGTAAGGAGGTAATGAGCAGAAATATCGCCCTGGATCCATTGGCGTAGTACGGAGCCCAAATGGCGATCAGGAATGGGCACCAAGACGACAGTGTCCAGCTTCACGGAGAAGTCTCGAGGCGGTGCGTAGTCCCTCGGGCTCTTGCCGGCTGGCACTGGGTAAGTTTCCACCAGCCACGCATCTGCCTGGCCAAGATTCTGTGCAATGTCGTCCACCTCCCAGTCGCTGGAAATGGTGTTGTCGCCAAGGATGGAGCTGAGCAACGTCTCTTCCCATTGGAGTGGACAGGAACTGTCACTGGGATCTGCAATAATTGTGCCACTGTAGAATTAAATTAAGACTTGACGGAACGAGAGAGAACTCACGCGACCAGCCATTGCCTTGTACAAATGTCACTGGAAATTTGTTCCCGTCCACAAAAGTGACCAATAAACAGAAGAAAGCACCGACTGGAAATGTCAACAGACAGATTCTGCCCGGATTCTGCATTTTGAAGTGCTCTGCTCTCGACGAGTAACTGAGAGCACCGTAATTTGGTCAAGAACCTTTTATAAACTTTGCATACGATAACGGAATTTAAAACGAGTTTTTTCTGATCCATGGACATTCGATGGCGGATATTTTTGGATTCACATTCTCATGCATACTGGATTACGGATTGAAGAGCCGTTACTTATACCCAAGCAGAACCCGGAAATACATTGCTTATGCTTAAATACAATACACACAAATAATTGCATTTTACTAGTGTGAAATATCCTCAGGAGAAAATATACAATGCAACTTTCATAAACTCGCAGCTCGCAGCACTGTTGTGAAGTATTATTTATTTCAGGCAGGTTTGGATGTGGCGCTGAAGGACGGATTTTAATCCGCTGAAGCTGTGGTTCACAGGCTGCCACTGCTGCTGCCAGGGCGTAAAAGCCCTTGATCTCCACAAGCACTGACGGTTCTCATACACGTCCAGGATCAGCCCCTTTTCTCACCTAAAGGACGCCGTTTTTAAAAGTGGACGAGCGAGGAAACGAAAAGAAGTGAACTTGCAGCAGGAAAGAATTTGTAATGAGTTTATTGGAATATTATGTACCTATTTGCGATCATTGTTCATTTAAAATTCTCAGTGCCTTTCGAAATTGAGAACAAACTTAGATGATTGGAGAAATCAAATGCTAAAATGCTAACTGCTTCTCAAAATCAATTCTCCCTCATTCCAAGAATATTTAAAATCACAAGAAACATGTAGTCACACTTAGAGAATGTACGGTCAACATCCTAATCTGAATGATATTGTTTGTTCGTTGAAAACCCTGCGAAATCAGATTCTATTCCAAACTTTCATGTCCATAGTGTTAACATGGCATTGGAAATTAACACGTGCGACGTCAATTTTAACTAAATTCGGGCAAGTTAGGATTTTCGGGAGCCAAGAAATATATGCAACACCTAGCCTAACCTACCCTAATAGAACGAATAAAGTCGTGGCACTGGCATGCAGGCCATGCCAAGCATGGAAACTTAGCAACTTGATTTTGGCATAGGAGTATGCATGGCATGGGAATTAGCACGGTGTTTTTACTTAATACCTAACCCAAAGTAAATTGACGCTAGCAAATTCTTGACTAGAATTTGCTAGCGTCAATTAACTTTGACCTAACCTAACCTTCTGACCTTTATGAGCAAATATTCGCAAAAATGATTCTAGTCAGTGTTTGTGCTGGCTTGAAATGATACCTTGAGAAATGTGAACCTCTGATAATGCCAATGCATACTACCTTGGAGCGACACTTAACCGTTGCATGTGTTTTGCGAACTTCTAACGGCACGGTAGTAATTTGCCAGTGAGAGTGACAATAATGTCAGTTTGGCAGTGGCAATAATAGTCGTATGCAAATTTCTTTATTTGTTACGACTCACCACAATTTTCAAACCATGAATCACGTAAATTTGTTTTTGTTTTTAAAAGTGGACTCGCACATGGTCATGAAATTTTGACAACAGATCAAGTTTTGCCAGTTGTTTTATTCGGTAGTTAGATATGGTTTAATAGCTCTTGCTGGAAACACTAGAAATTCAATTCTCTCTCGCATTCGTTGTGGAAAGGAATGTATCAGTTAAGGCCCTGTTTCTGGCCAAAGGCAGACTACTGATGAGTCATATATCAATCGAAAGCTTATGATACAAGGATTCCAATGAAACATATTTCACATCGAAACCCCACTGCCTAAGCCCACAGTGCCTTGTCAAAGTTCAGCACTGTGACCTCAAAAATCTCAAAAATGAAGAGTAATATTGAAAAAGTCTAAACAAAAAAAACGCGCTTTTTGGTGAAAATTCTGAGGAAAATATCAAACCATGATTTTCATTTATTTTAACCCTGTTTAAATAGGATTTTTTGAGTTTTCGCAGTTTATTGGCCGTATCATTCTTAAATGAAGGTATAGTGTAAAATAGGTTATACTTTAAAAATCTCACATCACTGGTTCTTCACTCATCAGTCTGCGTTTGGCCAGAGACAGGGCCTTAACCGGAACCATCCTTTCCAAATTAAAGTGGCGATGGAAGTTTTAAAGAACGATCTCAATTTGGTTAGAAGCACCCTTATGCCCAACCAATAACGTGCGACAACTCTCATTTGACCTCCGTAACACACACAAGTCGTATGCTAGTCGCCGTATGGAGCAATATCGAGTAGTATCGCATGATAAGACACATTGGAACTTTAGTATAACCAATGACAAGCGAAACTGAGCTCGGTGTGATAAAGTGGTATGCTGAGCACGCGGCACCGATCGTCGTCGGATTCACTACTTGGAACCAACGCAAGCAATCCCTGACCAGAAAGATCAGCTTTAAGAAAGCATGTAGCTGCTTTGCATTCTTTTGCTCGAGCGTGTACTGGATGTCCTTGTCAATTTGGCGTCTCGCGTCCATTTTCATCTTCAAGACGCTCGTGGTTGACGGCTCTTGGCAGTTGTATTACATCCTGTACGCTACGATTTACGGTGGTTGTGCAATTGAAACGTTTGGACTTTATGCTTCACGTGATGGGCTTGTAAGCCTCTTCAATGAGTTGTTGAAGATCTATGCCATCTTGGAACGCAGTCGTCCATGCCCACGCCTCCCAACTGCGCACTCCAGAAAGTACTTCCTGTACGTCCAATATCTACTGGTTGCGTCTGACATTTGCACGTCCGTTGCTTTGGCTATCGTTGAAATCAATTACGCTTTGACCCTGAACTGGAACATCGTGGCCGCACTTCTCTCTGAAATTGCTAGTGCATCATTTCTGATGACCTGCGGTCTTCATTTTGGATTTTTGGGAACATACCTGGTCATGTATTATCGTATTGCTGTACACATTCTCAGCAATACTTCTTCAAGTTTTTACCTTCAAATACTTAACTACAAATCGCTGACGATTCTATGCAACTTCTTCAACGCAACTTACTGTCGCTTCATTGTACCCGGGCTCAAATTCCTTATCAGTATCATCATAATGTGTAGCCTCATTATAGCGATCCGTTTGAAGAAAGACGAATCGCAAGAGTTGGCTTTCGTCATGAGAAGCCTCTTCGTCTTGGCACTCTATCTAACTCCCGTACTACTCGTTGCTGCAAACATGATGTCCTTGTTCTGGACACGCTCTGTACGGTACATTTGGACCCTGCGTCACGAGCACATCCACCAGAACCGGAAGAGGGAGGAGTACATCCACATAAAAGTATGCACCAGATCTCTACGCCCACTTCGCTTTGCTGTGGGCAACTTTTACTATATGGAACGGGAAGCTAAGCTGACCCTCATTAGTTTTCTATGCACTGGTATTGGAAATGTGCTCATCGCATTCAAATAGTAAACGGCTTGTTTGAAATTTTGCATATTACACGAAGTTACAAATACTCCGAATACAATCAATCAAACTAGGGGTCCGTGTCACCGATAGAATCGCTGAATAATTGCACGAAATTCACTTATTCAGTTCAAGTTCAATTTATTGAAACAATAAATTTAATTTAATGATGATGGTGGTGGTAGTGAACCACAATGGTTGGCGCAGTTGCCAATAGGGCCGGTTCCTGCTTCCATATTCCATTACATTGAAGGCTATTGTGTAGTGTACAGTGTACTGCACTTTGCATTTTGCATTCCCATCTTTGTATTGCATTGAGCGGAACTGAGCGCGTATGCGTATGATGATGGGATACGAGATCGGATCAATAAAAGAGAGTTCCAGCTCCAGTGCATCAAGTGAAAATCGTGAACTCACTCATCATCACCGTGGCGTGGCCCATCCCAAATCGTTAAAATATTGCATACTTCGGTGTGATAGAAAACGGGACATCCGTCTACTTGAGTTTCGTCCACAACTGAACTATTATCGCTTCCCTGATCAATTAAAAAGGTAACTAAAAGAGGCATTAATCAAATCCACATATCCATTCATATTCATTCGTGCACATGTAATTCTTACAGAATGTCGGGTACAATTCAGGGAGAGGAGCCCAAACCCACTCCTTCCGGCCTCGAAGTCCTTGAATCCACTACTCATCTCTTTATTAAGCAGTGTGTCGAGGTCACCGAGGCACTCACCGGCTTCGAGACCAAGAACAAGTACGAAATCGTCAACTCGAAGAACGAACGGATCTTCTTTGCCGTTGAGACGACCAACTACTGCCTCATTTGCTGCTCGCGCACGTCGCGGCCCTTCAAGTTCAAGGTGCTCGACCACATAGGACGAGTGGTCATGAAAATCAAGAGGCCTTGCTCCTGCACTTCACCTTGTGGGTGTCGTCTTTGCTGCTGCGGTCTTTTCAACTGCAGCAAGGTCAACATCAGTCTACCTGACGGCGGAGGACTCCTCGGCCAAGTGGAGGAGTTGTGCACCATCTTCACACCAGAATTCGTGGTCAAGGACGGAGACCTCAAACGAAAGATGAAGATCACCGGTCCATCGTGCGCCTTCTGCTGCAATTGCAAGCTCGCCGGCCAAGTTGAATTCGCGGTACACTCACTCGAAGGGACGAAAGAGCAATGCGGCCGGATCAGCAAAGAATTCGAGGGATTCGACCGCACTGCGCATGGATCCGACGCGGACAACTACGGGATTTCGTTTCCGCTCGACATGGAGCCACGCATGAAGGCTACACTGCTTGGGGCTGTGCTTCTGATTGATTTCGAGTATTTTGAGGACGATGCGGAGGGTGGACGCAAAAAAGGCGCTGGGGCGAAGTACCAGCCGGCGGGAGCCGCTGAATAAGCAAAGCATGAGCAGTGAGCACTGCCGGAGGAGCCTTGGCCTTATTGAAATTCTTTCATTCTTATTGTTAATGGTTCTTTCTTCTTGCAATTCAGAATTTAGTGTTATTGATTTTTAAAGATTGTGAGGTTATCTTGCAAAAGCTTTCGCTTTGATTCCACATTCCAATATGTATTTAAACAGGAAAATGTAATAAATAGCCTGATTTCTGAGGACCTTGACTCTCCTTTTGGCTCTGTGCTAATATTTGTACGATTTGCTAATTCGAGAGGTGGCGTACTCGTACGCTGATAATTCCTGATGCTGTTCACTGCTGCTACTGCTCATCGCCTCCTTCCCTTCTCCTTCGTATTCGTCAGCGCCGTGGTCGTGAGCCAAGTTGGAAATCTTTGCATCATCATCGGGAAACACAAAGTACACAATTGACTGGCGATGGAGCCGGCGCTGGACTGTGGTCTCTGGAACACGGACCCGGTGCCACTGAAATTAAGGAAAACGTTAAGCCTAAGTTAATAACGGCAGACAAGGGGTTTACCGTGGCTGGAAATCGACCTCCAGACCAAAATTCAAGCATGTCGCCAGTATTAAGGAGTACAGTTCCCAGAATTGGAGGGACTTGAATCCAGCTATTGTCAGTGCCTTGTTGGACAGCGCCAGGTTTAATCTGTGAAATAATGGTAATTATTAGTTTGTAAAGTGTTGACAGAGCTACAGATTGATTTGACTTGCCTCGAGTCCACCAATCGCATCTTGGAACAGGAGCGTGATTATTCCGTAATCAGTGTGTTCTCCGCATCGTACAACGCATCCACCGCTCACAGTCTCTGGAACCACGCCATCCATGATAGGCGGGTAATAATTGGACCTGAACGCAGTGTAACTCGGAACGAGTGGATCCTCAATGCAGTTTGAAACCCGTAAGAAGAAATTCACATCCTCCAACTTCAGCGCAATCGCTAAAAGTTTGAGGATCCGCTTTATCAGAGGCCTGCATTGAAATTCCAGGTTGGTGAGCGCAGGTTGGAAGCCTGGCACCTCCACATTCGGGTATTTGCCATCAGCCACAATTTTACGATCCATGTCGAAACTTTCACGCAGCTCGTCGGTTACACCGGGACTTAATCTGCAGAAAGGGCTCCAGCTCAGCTTTAATCTTTCTGGCACCAGTCGATCTTACATTTCTTTACTCGGCGGAGCGTATCCGTGATACTCCTTCACACCCGCCCCTGTCGCAACGGAGGCGCCTTTCAGATACTTGATCTTCTTTTCGTCCGAGAGCTCGAAGAAGGATCTCGATTTTTCAAAGGCCAAGTCCACAATTTGCGGGTCGATACCATGATTTATGAGGTAAACGAATCCGGTAGTGGCCAGGCTGGACCCCAGTTGCGCCGCCACATGTTTCCAATGAAGACTTGATGTATCGTCGGTGGTGGAAATTGCGGCGACGTCAATAATTGGAATTACCGAGCCAGAACTCATTTTATCTGCTCTGTGACACGATTTACGTACATGTTTCAAGTTCAAAGACCAGGCAATAAATGACAAATGCGTCAAGTACCAAGGTTATTTATGTTCTCTTATACTCTTATCAATGCGATGCAAGGAGAGAAAGGCCAAAGGTCGGAACAGAACTACACAAAATCTAAGCAGTGTAGTGCAGTGAGGTTTATTTAACTGGGATTTCCATTTCCATTCCTTTTCACAGTGTTCGCATAGTTCTTATGCATAAACTTTGGCGACTGTGGCAGAGGCAGCGTGGAGTACGGCGAGACACGTGGCGAGAGGTCAATGCGTCCAGCACCCGCGAAACTGCCATTACTACCATTCGTCTGGCCGTAATGCACTGTGGTGGGTCGTCGACGGGTAGATGGATGAATCGGTGGTCGGGCGCTGTCAGGAATCAAGTACGGCAACGGCGTGACTCCATTTCTGTTTGTTTTTCCATTTCTATTGCTATTATTATTGATGCTGCTCGTGAATGTGCTCGGATTCGGACTCGGGCTGAATCGAACGTGGTGTGGATGTGCCTGAGACTGAAGGGTGGCGCTTATTCTCGTTCTGATAGGCACTGGCGGAGGCGGTGGCGGTGGAGGCGAAGCCGCCAAATTTGAAGCCGTTACGTCGATACGCTTTTTGTCGTCGCCCTTTTCAGAGTCAGTTACCGATTTCTGAATCGGTGCCGGCTCCTCAGCGTGATAATGCTCATAGCGAGGCAGCGGAAGTGGGAACATGTCCTCAATTTGTTTCTGATACTGAATCATTTCATTGACACAGTTGAGCTCCTCGACGGGTTCTGGAATCAGGCACGAGCACGCATCAGTTTCGTCTTCCGTGTCCCCCGAAGTGTGGCTGTGACTGCCAGTTGATCCAAACGACGTAACACCTTCCTGCTCCGCTCCTGGCTCTCGCGTCCGCAGGCGCACTCGGACTCGGGCATCATTGTCTACAGCAACAGCATCCACTGCTCGGCTCAGCTGATTCAGTTCGTCAGTGATTATAAGTAATTTCGCGTCAATGTCTGGAAGTTGTAGCGGTGGCGGCTCTGCAGGAGGTGCAAGCGATCGAACTCCCGCTCCCGCTGCTCCGTTGCAGTGGTTTGTCGGTAGAGGAGCTGTCCGAGCTGGAGTGGCAGCAGCAGCAGCTGCAGGAGTTTGCCAGTCGTAAGGCACAGCAGCGGCCGAAGCAGCAGCAGCAGCCACAGAATCTCTCGCGGCTTGGGCCTGCTGGACGTCATAGACGCCTGTAAAGGATTCGAGAAATACAAAGGAATAAATAAGACAGCTACCAGGTTGAACTCCGTCCTTTTTGGGTACAACTTTACCGTGCCAGAGGAAGTGAGTCATGCTGGCTGCCTCCTCCAGTTCATCGAGCCTCTTCTTGAAGAAATGCACGCAGCACGTGCAATAATAGCAGGCCGCAATGGTGATCAACGTGAGACCACAAAGTACGAGGCCAACGATGACAGGAATCCTAATTGACAAAATACACTGGACATTAACCCAAGCCAAGCGTTATGTATTAAGCATTATTCATTGTACATTGTATATTCAGGATGAGTTACGAGTTGGCAGATCGACAGACAGGCAGACAGCCATTTCTTTTCAAAATTGCGAGTCGCGAGGGTTCAACGCATTGCTCATGGGGAATTTAATTTCGAATCAAGACACGTAACAAATGTCACCAACTGACTTAGCACTCGAATTATCGCATCTTAAACGAACATAAAACCTGAGCGAGCGCAGCGCGCTCGCGTTCAGTTGGCAGTGGTTCAAGAAAACAAAAAGCAGCACAGACTTCAGTGTTCGGTGGTTCGGTCTTCAGCGCAGCGCAAATGCAAAAGTCGAAAGCGTACGTCTGTTTTGTAATTTTAGATCTGGAAGGGGATGAAATAACAAGAGAAATAATTTGAGAATGCAAACTCAATGTTGACTTTGTCAATGATGAAGAACGAACTGACGAACTGAGTCTGATGTGAGTTCTTTTCCGGTTGCCTTGTTCATTGCCTTTTGCTTGTCTCGCCACAGAAATTCCGCATTCGCTCCAGTAAATTATTTGACCTGCTGCTACTCCAGGCTGAGGTTACGCAAAGATTACGAGTTACGATTACGATTGCGGGTAGGAAAGTGCGAGTGCGAGATGGAAATTCCAGAGCGGGATCGTTCAATAAATCAGCGAGCGAATTAGTCACTTACTCGGTTGGTTCAAAAATAGAACTCCCGAATGCGTCCATGCTTGTTCCGTCTCCATCTGCTGATCCGATTGCGTACGGGTCCAGCAGCAGCATCTCGTGGTTGCAGCAGTATTTGTATGTGGCAGAGGAGCCACAGCAGAAGTTGGCTGATTTCGACTCGGGCTGTGGGCAGTAGAATCCTTCCACCCAACGACCGCCTCCGCCAGAGTGACTGTGGGCATGGCCCTGGCGTAGGTCGTAGTATCCGGAGCAGTATTCACTTCCAAGCACTGGAAAATCAAATCAACACAATCAATCATGATTCAGATTGAACTAGCATTTACTCCAGAGAAAGACGTACAAATGACAAACTTTCAATTGGCATTTGGTCCTCGGACTTACTTTTATGCTGATAAGAAACGTTGGCTCCTCAAATCTGAATTCCCCCGTCTAATCACTGAATTCTATGCTTCTGATCATGACTCAAAGCGTCCAACACTGAAATTCGGAGTCCAAAAGCTTCGTCACGGGAGAACACGCGTCAGTCACAAAGTCACAATCGATACAAATCAGAACTCACAATTGATCCACAAATCTTGAATATTGATGGAAAAGACGTTCTCATCTTTACAGACAACGCGAAACTGATCACTAAACAAGAGCTGAAGAGGTAGAAAAGATAGAGTTGAAGATGCAATCGGAATCAGAGTCGGAGTCGCGTCGAGCACATGTTTTGTAGTTGCACTTGGGTGCTTGGTTCTTGTTAATCTTTTCCTTCCTGGCCTGGCTTGAATGACTGACTGACTTCTTTTTTACTGTTTTGTTCTGCTGCGCTTGGATCTTCAGCAGGAGTAAAGACTGAACTCTGATCTCATCTCATCTTTCCTCCTCTTGCTTCCGTCTTCTTTATTCTCTCCGGGTGAGCTGAAGACTCGACTTTTTAAGTGCGCTCCTTGTAATTTGTACTTTTGTACAGCGCTTTCATATTTTACAACTGAAATTAGGCTGACAAAGTGCTAAACTACTTTGTACATCTGGCCCAGAGTCGTAACTCGTAACTGGCAACACGTAACCCACTATGAATGTGAACACTTGGGAGTCATTAACGAACTGAACTCTCATCGGGTCTCGTACACGTATGCGTCCGCCCAGGATGCGAAGTAGGCATGCGATTATCTGATTTGGGCATCTCGCAGCTTATCGTGCAACGTGTCATAAATACGTGAAATGCGAAATACCGATACCAAAATACCGAAATGCGTAGTAGTAAGACATAAACACTAGACAGGAACAGCTTTATCTTCATCTTCATCATTGAATCATTGGCATATTTCAGGAGATGCAACGAGGAGATGAAAGCCTCGGCTTCCTGGCAATCTTATTCGCCTTTGGCAGCGGCAGTGGCTTGAATCTCACGGAATGTTATTCTGGAATGGATTTGTTTTGTTTTCAATGCGTTAGAAATGAAGATGTCTAATTAATGCAGACATTCGACCACTTATCAATCGTGCGGCTAATTTTAGACTTGACCTGCGTTGCATAGAAATAAATATGCATTTCTATTTAATGGACGGACATTTAACTCTTATCTACCAACTACCAAGGTTATGAGGGAGAAGTTCCGGTCAAATCCATTTTTCCTGTGAAAACCACACACTGAGAGAGCATGAATGCTAACGCCTACAATTAATTTATTTCTTTGATTTAGCAAGAATTATGGAAAGTCAATAAGGAAAACTGTCCAGTGTCTATATTTTGAGTCTGGAACGGGCTGAATACGAACGACCACTTTGATTGCAGACGGTTCATTCCACTTAAGAAGTCTGGAATAGCGGTTGACAATTGGCAACCTGCAAGAATGGGCGTCAAAGACTTCAAAACTCTGGTATTGCGCTCACTCGTCGCTTTTTATTGCAGTAAGCCAAAGCCAAAGCACACGTTTGACTTTTGGTGTTTTTAAAACGTTAGCTTAGAGATACTCCTTCCACTATCACAGGTTTGGCCCTCAGCTCTCAGCCAGCATGGGGCGAATCAGTTCGTGTTGACTTTGGCCACTGGCTTCAACCGTTGGTGAGCCGCTCCGACAACCTGACGATCCTCAACAATTCGGATCCAATTCTACAGTTGACGTGCACAGCGGGTTATCCGACGGAATGGGTTGCGAATTTCGATGACGTAAGTGACTGTCCGGCGATTCGTGATTGTCTGTACTTTACATTAAGAAAACCGGACTGTGCTCTCCAGCTGGACGTGAATGATCCTGGCCGACATCGAATTGAGTGGACGGACCGGAAATTTGATACGTCCATTGACGAGACGTCGTACAAGCACATCGCATGGATTCAATTGCAGTATCAGCAGGGGCTTAGGGAGGAAGAGCGGCTGGTTTGCCGGTCGGTCGCCTCTCACTCTGACAGTGTGCTCGTGACGCTGCGACCAACTGCGGACTCAAAAAAAATCCACATCACAAAACATCCCAGCGAGGAGTCGGTGCAGATGGGAAATACCAATGCGGCTGCCGCAAGCCCAGAGCCGGCTGCCTGCAATCTGAAATTTGAAGTCACACAAGTTGCGAATAAATACTACTGGCGGTGCTTGGCCGCGGCTGGTCGTCCGCAGATCAAAATGTACACGTGTGGCTACAGTGGTCAAGCATCCTCCTGCGCCAACACGTTCCGGAGCCTCAAAGCGCTGCCCACGTGCCTCACAGTCCGCAGCGATCTGCCCTCCGCGCAAGTGATTACAAACATGAGTTGGAACGCAATGCCGGCGACGTACTTGGACAAGGGAGGACAGGCTGTGTGCAGTGCATCGGGCTGGGATCGGGCTAACAATCCTGAACGGGCAGCCGTGGAATTCTTCTTTGAGGGCAGGGAAGAACAACTGCGGACTGGTGCTATCCGGAAATTACGTAAGTCACCAATTGCCAGTTATTAAGCTGAAGCACTGAATTCTGTGAATTCTATGATGCGTGGGCAGGTTTCTCTCAACCCAGCATCGACATGAAAAATTTGATTTGGATGGAACCTCCTCTCAGCAAGGAGACGTTCTACACACTAGAAACACTGAAAACAAGCTGTCGCGTCCCAAAATACGGATTCAGTTTTGATCCGGTGGTCATTGTCACCCTGAATGGGTCCAGACTGCTGCAGGGTAAAAAATCTTTCTCCCTTGTTTGTCGGCTCACGACGCGACGGGGCTAAATTAAAGTTACTCCCATACGATTTATGACGAAAGATCGGGGCTACGATGAGGTGGACATCGACGGAGAGCGGATTTGGTCCAAAAACGTGAGTATCGAGCTCCGAGACACTGGGCCCGGAACTTACGAAGTGCAATGCATTGGCCCAGTCTGGAACACGACCGAGTGGGCCAATCTTACGAGAACGGTGCTTGTAAAGGAAGCCGTCCCGCCACGATTCCAGTCCGGACCCGAGCCAGTGAACGTTACCTTCGAAGAAGGCGACACTAACAAGCGTTTGTTTTGTGATGCGACGGGCGAACCAGCCCCCAAAGTGAGCTGGGACTCTGCTGGCCTTCGTGGCGTCCGTGTCGACGACCGTATGCTGATTTTTCCTCGAGTGTCAGTCCTTCGGCATGACAGCTCTTTAATAACTTGCACGGCAGAGTCCGACTACGGCCAGAGCATCATGAAATCATTCCACGTTCGCGTTGTGGACAAGAATTCAGAGAAATTCGAAGATGCAAACGACACAGAAACTTCAATTACGACGTCAACCATCATTGCCATTGTGGTGGCAATCATCTTCGGCGCACTGCTCGTTGCGGGTCTCGTCTTCCTGTACTTCAAGTTTCTGAAACTTGGCCGTGCCATTGCGACGTATTTGACGTACGACGAAGTGAAGGAGTTCCGTGAAGGCAGGAAGGCGCCTGCCGCCTCGAAGTCGAGTTCTCCATACGTGAATGCGGACGCAGTGCAGACGCAGAAGGAAGAAGAAGAGCAGGCCGTCGTCATCGAAAGCCTGCCCTACAATTCCGAATTCGAAGTGGCGAAAGAGAATTTTTTTGTTGGTAAGCTGCAGCGCCAAATTTGAACAGGACCATCAGTGAGACCTCTTGCGACTTTTGTCAATTCTTAGACTTAAATGCTGAATTGGGCTCTGGTGAATATGGAATCGTGTTCAAAGGCCACATTAAGTTGAACCCTCGCGACCAAAACCCGCTTCCGGTCGCCGTCAAGACGGTGCGGAAGAACGTGCACATCAACTACTTCAAAGCTCTCATGTCAGAGTTGAAGATCCTGGCCTACATTGGACACCACGATTACATCGTCAACTTGATTGGAGCGCATTCGAACAACATCAAAAACAGGGAGCTTTATGTCGGGGTTGAACTCTGCAAGACTTCGCTGCTCCGGTTCCTGCAGGACAACCGGCAGTCGTTCAAGAACTTTGTCCAGCCAACAACTGGAGTGCTGACAGACGAGACCAGCTTCAGCGACTACCAAAATCAGAGCCAGGCCAGCGGCGCGGCGGCGAAGACGCTAACGACATTTGACCTGATTCAATGGGCTGCGGAGATTGCGTCCGGAATGGAGTTCTTGTCGAAGAAGCGCGTTGTGCACGGTGACCTCGCCGCAAGGAACATTCTTATCTCTTTCGAGCTCCATGCGAAGATTTGCGACTTTGGACTGGCCCGTCAGCTCATCGACTACAATTACATCAAGTCTCAACAGTGTCCTCTCCCGTGGAAGTGGATGGCCATCGAATCCCTGTCCCAAATGAAATTTTCGACCATGTCCGACGTGTGGGCGTACGGCGTGACGTTGTGGGAGATATTTTCGCTAGGGAATGTGCCGTACCCAGGCATGTCATGGAACATGGACTTTGTGGACCAGCTCCTGAACGGGCTGAGAATGTCGAAGCCGACCTACGCAAGTGATCTGATGTACGTAAGCGTTAGGCGTTCAGAGACTGCCCAAGACTTCTTAATTTCTTCTTTTTTCTTATTTTCTGATTATGGTCTACGTTGTCAATTTTTATTTCAGATACAACGTTATGCTCGAGTGCTGGCGTGAGAGTCCGAAGGAACGTCCGAAATTTAGCGATCTGAAGCAGTTTTTTCAGTCGCTTGAAGTCAAATGAGGGCTAAATTTCCATTTAGGACATCAATTTACCTTTTTACCTTTCCTCACTGCAATTTTCAGATTTCAAGTATTAAAACGTAGAATGTCTCTTGAAGAGTGCAGATTAAAGATTAGACTACCTTTGTTTCATATTTTCAGAGTTCTAGTGCCAGAGTTTAATATGCGCGCATAATAACTTGAATTAATGCACGACTGACTGCTGTCATTCCATTCCGGCCTGTCTGATTGACTGAAGGCCGAATGCTGTAAACGGAAAATTTCATACGAGTCAGGTGTATAATGGACTTTGGCCTTGTGGTTTGGCTAGCACATTCCGATTTCTTAACTGACTTCAT
Source organism: Mesaphorura yosii (assembly GCA_009869945.1). Taxonomy (NCBI): domain Eukaryota; kingdom Metazoa; phylum Arthropoda; class Collembola; order Poduromorpha; family Tullbergiidae; genus Mesaphorura; species Mesaphorura yosii. Next base: position 21,141 of record WIXG01000651.1, read on the forward strand.
TACGCATCGAGATTTGTACCGCATTCAGGAGGTAATCGCATCATTGTCATTATTGTACTGGTACATCAGCCATGAAATCCATAGTGGCTCTGGAGCCTTGCCACTTGGTCAAGTCCAAGTTCGCGACCGATTTCGATTCTTTACACTGTAAACCAAGAAAATCACAAGATTTTCGAGAGTTTAATCTTCAATTCATCGAATTTGGGCACTTGCCATGTCAGAGCCCGTCGAAAGATTGCAGCACAGCTCGGATTGACGAAGACCGCAAGACAGAAGCTGAAGCTGGTTGCTGGCTACACGTGCGGAGCTTCATCGGACTTCTATTCGGACTTTGTGCCTCTGTCCTGTTCTCACTCTCCATCGCAGTCGCCAAGTCCCTAAACAAGTACCACACTTTTAATCTTGGGATCTGGCGTTCTCAAGGCGTTCTCATCCCGTCCATCGCTATGCTCCTGTACGAAGTACACATCAAAAGACGGCCGGTGCTGGAGAAAGTTTGGCCCCTCACACAGTCAGAAAAGCGGGCCAATATGTGTCTGATCCTCGTCCGATCGGTTCTCGGCATGACTGCGATCATCGCTCAATTCTACTCTCTCAACTTTATCAGTGTCGGCGACTCCTCCGTGATCGCCATGTCCACGCCGATCTTCGTCACGATCCTCGCATACTTTTTCCTTCGGGAGGAGCTCGGCATCGTTTCGATCGTCGCCACCTTCACGACCCTTCTCGGAGTGTTTATCGTGGCGCGGCCTCCGCTGCTGACCGGAGCCGAGTCCTTCGATATGAAAACGCTGATTGGAGTCGGATTCGCCCTGCTCGCGATGTTTCTCACGACGCTCGTGTTTCTACTTCTTCGGAAACTCAACGAAATTCATCATTCACTGATCGGAATAATTTTCGGTGGAGTCGGCGCTGGGGCGTGTGGTGTCCTTGCGGCGGGGTTTGGTGTCCTGCAGTTGCCTGAAAGCACCCTAGACTGGGCAATGGCTCTGGCGCTTGCGCTAATCTCCTTTCTTGCGCAGACGGCGCTAACCCTCGCGTTCCAGTACGAGCAGGCGGGCCCCATCAGCCTTGTGCGCACGATGGACGTGATCTTTGCATTTGTATGGCAATGTCTGTTCTTCCAGGAGAATCCCGACCTTCCAAGGTAAGGAATGAGGAATTTGGAATGGAAAGAACAACGCTGTCATCTGCAATCTGCATTTTCGGTACGTGTTTCAGCATAATCGGTGCACTCATCATCATTTCGACGGTGTTCCTCATCGGTGGGAAGAAAATAATCAGCGGACTACCCGACGAGAGTCCGCTGCGAAGAAGGCTCTGGTTTCTACTCAAGTAAAAATAACTGGGCATTAGTAATTCCAGACGACGAGCCAATCCAACTGATCTTCGAAGCATGATTGAGAAGACTTACAACACCGTGCCGGGAACCGTAACTGTTATTTTAAAACGATCATTTGGCCTTTCTCGTGAATAAATTATCGGATTTTACTTGAGAAAATTTCAGGTGGTGTGGACTTGTCAATTGCTGATTCTGGCCGAATCATGTGATATGATACACAATGAAGAAGATGAAATATCAGCTTATCATTTTCCTGCTTTGCGTTTTGAAAGTAAACATTGACATTGCACTCCAGTGATGATAAGATAAGAATTTATTCACAACAACGTGACTAGCATCGCTTTGAGTCCTCGAATCAAATGCCGTTGAAAGAATCTGTTTTTGATGCTGATCTCAGGAGTTGGCAGCAACTGAGACCCTTTCTTGGTTTTTGAAATGCCAGTGCTGGTGCGTTAATTCTGTAAATTGTGAGCTGAACGGTAATTGACCATAAAATGAAGGAGTTCCTGAACAAATTCGGTGAAAACTTCGACCTAAACGGAGCCAGTTCGGTCTGCTTTCGGAAAAGTGAGGTAAATTCGTTTAATTCGTAGATTTTTAGTTGAATACATGCAATGTCGCGCTTAATTGCTTAATTAACTGCTCTTTCGCAGTGGGAGCATTTTGACCCGTCTACCGTTCCCCTTCTTCAGACTCCTCACCAGCAGCCATGGGCAGGACGTGCCCACTCGTCGTCGATCAGCTTCCTTTATCTCGCCTACCGATGTCTCTTCATGCTTTTCTTTCTCACAATCTTCATTCAGAATTGGCTCTGTGACTCTTACCTGTACTTTATCTACCTCACCAACCTTTCGTCGCTGATCCAATTCGTATACGGGGGCCTTTACTTCTTCGTCCTGCTTTGCGTGAAGCTGGGTTCCTGCCCCTGTCTGAATTCGCCGGAACTGGACATAGAAGCAGAGCTGAACCAGCGTTTAATCGGACGACGACCCAGCGAAGAAGAGGACCCGACCGCCCAGTCGCGGCTGTATCGCCTGTCGCTTCCACTCGTTTACAAAATAATTTGGATCCTCGTGAATATCACAAGCACGATTCCGATCGGAGTCTCGGCAGTGTACTGGACCGCAATCTACGACGGGGCAGGGCCGCGTACATGCGAGAATGTGCTCAATTTCTTCCTGCACGCCAGCAATTCGGTGTTGGCGCTAGTCGACGGATTCATCATCGCGATCCCGATCCGCATCACTCACATGGTGTTCCCCTTTCTGACGGGGTTGGCCTACGTTCTATTCACGTGAGCTCAAATTCGAGGATCATGGCACTGTCCTATCTTTAACTCCAGATTGTCTCTGCGTTAGGATTTTATACGAAGTCATAAGCGGCGTGTACAAAGACGGTGATGAGTACGTGTACTCGATTCTCGACTGGAGAAACGCGCCCGGCAAGGCCGCCCTCGTCTCCTCGCTGGTGCTCCTCGCCGCATGTGTGATTCATGTCGTGTTCTGTTGGGGGCTCAGCAAACTTCGAGTTTACGTTGTGCGGAAGTTCTTTTTATATTAAAACTGAATATGGCACTCAACACTGCGATTAGCAATCAGCAAATTAGCTGTGTTGTTGACAGAGCTAAATTTACATTACCTTTCATCTTTGCGACTTTACCTTGGGTTTTTTCCAAGTAATCATAAGTACTAGGTCGAGGTTGATACAAAAATGGACATGAACGTGACCAACTGCCAGTCGCCAGTCCGCACTCGGTCACTGGAACTTTCCTTCATAATTGTACTCATCTATTTCGCTGCCTATGTTGTTGATGTTAAACTTTGCTTTTATTCAATAGATTAGGACACGATTTGGAACAGGTGAACGGGAATTCGGTTTATGTCACTGATAACCCGGAGTTGACTTGACATGGCACACATTTAATTCTCCGCACCTCAACTTTCAATCCGATTCAGGAAAGTGATACGAAGGAATCGACACTTGGCGTTGCAAAGTTAAGTTCAAGTCAAGTCGGACTTTGGCACCCAAATCCAGCGAGGCAATGGGCCGCCAATCGTCATTTACGAAGCCCCTGGCCCAAAAGTACGACGAGGACCTAAAACATCTCGAACGAGGTTTTAGGCCGATGTTAATCGTCCTAAAAATCTTGGGCCTCCTTCCGCTGACGATCCGACCAGCGTGCTCTGGTTCTGGCGAGTTGGAGTCCGCCGCCTCCGAAAAGGCCGAATCCGAGCCGCAGCCTCAGCCTCAGCCGCAGCCTCCCCTAATTTTCCAGCACAAATGGACCTCTTGGGTCAGCATCTTCAGTCTGGGGCTCTTCATCGCTTACATCGGCGAATCCGCCATCTTCGGCCCGTACATGTTTTACATTGCAAAAGCGCGGAATCCTACCAACGACAAAATGGCCCTCATTCTCGAAACGACGTTCTTCACGATTCAGCTCCTGGCGGCCATCCTCACGTATATTTTCGCAAACACCACCGCGTCCAAGGTCGCGGACGCTATGAACAAGCTGAGCGTGCACGTAGCGTACTTTGTGGCCCTCGACCCGCAATTCGGCCGCATAGCCATTCGTCGTACGAATCAGCTTCTCGTGTTTTGGCTCACGCTGCTGATTATGATTGTCATCTTTCTGTTTATTTTCAAGTCGACGGAGATGAGCCAGTATTTCACGTTTTGGGAACACTCAAAGAGCATAATTCAGCCGGCGCTATTTGTCGCGTACGTGCAGAGTGCATCGCATTTCATCCCAGCGTACTTTTACATCAGCATTTGCGTGATGATCGGAGACAGTCTTCTGGCGCTTGGTGTCAGTGCGGCCACGAAGAGAACAAGCGACGAGTGGCTGGAGCTATACGCCCGATTTCAGGACATGAACGCACTCTGCGAACAGGTCAACAATATCTTTGGGCTGTACTTCATTTCCGAATTGGTCACACTCATCCTGACGTCCGTGGTCCACATGTACTTTGTCGCCTTCCCCCATGCGGGCTACCACCCAGGCTACCTGTACGCAATGCCCATCTCCGTCTGCTTCGGCTACGTTGGGTGGATGGTCACGGCGGGTAACTACGGGAACAGCTACAAGGAAAAGGTCGAAACTTGCGTGGACGCTATGATCCAGGCCGCCAGCTCGAATCCGGCTTGTGCACGGGACCCGCAGCTGCTTGGCCCTCTGATGAAGCTGGTGGGCCCTCCAAAAGGACTCCACTTCTCGAATTTTGTAACGATGGACCGCAGCCTTCCTACAATGGTAAATGACAATTGGCAATCGACAACTGCAAATTGCAATTTCGTTATGCATGCCAAAATCGGTCGACTTGTTCTTGCATCTTGCCTTCTAATTTTCAGGTCCTGAGCGTGCTGGCGACCTACTTTGTGATTCTGGTCCAGTTTAACGGTGCACTGGAGAACACGTTGAAATCATAAGTTACCTGAGTACGTTAGTTTAGGTTGCTTCTGTAAAATAGCTAACCAGCTCTTCTAAGCTAGAAATAAATCGGGAATGTGATTGCCATTCAAGCCATGTACAAGTTATTCTCTGCATAAAAGCGTAGAACAACTCTAAGATATGTTATGTTTCGCAATGTCCAAACTATGGTTGAGAAACTATTTCGTTGGGGCAAGCGAAACGATATCGCTCACTGGAAAAACCGTGTGATTGAATTTGGGCAGTGTGATCATGATTAGATTAATGATCGGGCCTGATTCATCGAAGGTCGAGCGTACAAAGATCAAAGCGCCGCAAAGCCCAAGGCAGGCAGCTGAGTTGCGAGTGGCACGAAGTAGAGATTCGAAATCTGGTACGTCATCGTCATCGCCGTCTCGAATTGAAGTATTTCTCTGTTCTCAGTCCATCCTGCTTTCAGTAATTGACCTTCATTAACAGTCAAATTATCATTCGCGACATATTGAAATCGACTTGGGGCTTTTGATTTGTCCGAATCCATCCGTCTGCAGCATTTCAGCTTTCAGCGGGTGTGCGTCCTTTAAATAGTCGGTAAGTGTCAATTGTATTCAATCAACATTTATTAAACAGCCCTTCGGTGTGGGATTAAAGGATTAACTCTCCTCTCCACAGTCTCAACAGTCCACAAGACCCTTCTGACGTCGATTGATCAATGCAGCAACGGATACTTTGGATAGTAGGCTCATACGGTGCTAAACTTGTCAGAGACACAAGGGAATTGGGATCGATATCTTATCGATATCGGCATATTCACATCTCCACGACCGCCTGGCTTAAGAATTCAGGTCACCCCATGGACTTAACAGCAAAATATTCGAATTCATCGACCCGGTGTTCGAAGGAAACGTTCCATCATGATAGGCAATTATTCGGGATGATTCAAATGACGTCTACAAATAACAAGCAAGAAAACCTCGAGTTTGCTGTCAAACACATTCGGCTAGCCAAAGAACGCGGAGCAAAGGTAAGAATAATTTTAATTCCATGAACTTTACCCTTTCAATTTGATGTCTTTGCAGATGGTTTTTCTCCCCGAAGCTTTTGATTTCATTGCTGCGAATAAAGCGGAAGGAGATAAGCTGTCAGAGCCGATGGATGGACCAACTTTAACTGCATACCAAAGTCTTGCTCGAGAACTCACAATCTGGCTCTCCTTGGGAGGTTTTCACTTGAAGAAGCTCGACATTCCAGATTCAAGCCTTCCACAGTTCACGAATTGCCATTTAATAATCAACCCGAGCGGGGAAATCGTTGAGTCGTACCACAAAGTCCATTTGTTCGATGTGGACAATCCAGAAAATAAGATTACGCTGAGGGAGAGCGCAGCTGTGATACCCGGCGACAGGATTGCGCCGCCAGTCGAGACTCCATTAGGCAAGATTGGGCTAGGAATTGTAAGCGTTTCTGATGTCCGAGCTATTAATTGTCGTCAGACATGTAGAAAGATGTTTTGTTTTCTTTTAGTGTTACGATATGCGATTTCCGGACTTCAGTACTCGACTACGGCAAATGGAAGCCGATATTTTGACGTATCCTTCCGCCTTCACCATGCCGACTGGCTCGGCGCATTGGGTTTCCCTGCTTCGTGCTCGTGCAATTGAGAATCAGACGTACGTGGTGGCTGCTGCTCAGGTCGGACGTCACAACGAAAAGCGGACGTCGTACGGACACTCAATTGCTATAAATCCATGGGGTGAGATTCTCGTCGAAGCAGACTCCAGCGAGACAGGTCTTCTTCTAGCTTACTGCAGTACGTCTTTCGTGGTCCACATTCGCAAAGGCATGCCTGTGATGCAGCATCGGAGGCCGGATGTTTACGGCGTCGACTCCTTCAACCCGCGAATACCGTCGCCTGACGACGCCGAAGTCCCGTTCTGTTTCGGTCAAGTGACCGTGAAGACCAAGTTTGTGTTTCTGGAGACGATTCACAGCCGAGCATTTGTAAACAAGAAATGCGTCGTGCCGGGTCACGTGCTCATAGCGCCAAAGCGGCCAGTGGAGCGACTGATGAACCTGACTGAGTCTGAAGTGGCTGACATGTTCCGCTTGGTGCAAAAGGCGGAGGTTGTAATGGAGGCCATGCACGGGAGCTCGTCAAGCACGATCGCGGTGCAGGACGGAGAAAATGCGGGCCAGTCCATCAAGGTGAGACGTGAGAATTTTGACTCACGAAATTAAATACGTGCGCTTGCGCCAAGCAGATCTAAATTAAAGCCGTCTGCCCTGTGCGCCTTCCAGCATGTCCACGTGCACGTCCTCCCACGCCAGCCGATGGACTTTGACCACAACGACCGAATATACGAGAAGCTGGCGGCGCACGACAAAGGCGAACAAGTCATGTGGAGGGAAGAGGCGGATATGCAGCAGGAATGTGAAAAGATACGCCAGCACATCCTTACTCAGCACGCGGAGTGGCTGACAACTTCCTTGTAGCTGTAGCCAGGTGTCTAACGCAAAAACAAACGTATCCTCCGACTGAGTTCAACTTTCGATGCACGCACAGCTTCAAATTCAATATTGTTTTAATTTCGAAGTCTTTCATTTTTCTGGAACTCGAATTTTAGTGCCTAGTCATTGGTTTTTTTGTGACTAATAAATTATCGATTATTCAAGAAATCTTGCCTCAATTATTAATTTAAGGCAGAGACTCATTTTTTGCCGATTACAAGAGTATAAAATATTTTCGGGTACTTGTCCAGACGCCAAATACCCAAACTCCAGACATCACATGATTCTGTGTTCTGTCTGCCGCTGGAGAGGAAAGAAATGTTGATGTTGGCACTTTTGTAGACTAAAGACTTTGTACTTTTAAAGACGTCACTGATACCCATTCTATGCTGTTAATGGGTTAACCGACGTATGATCTACTTTATTTTGATCCACCGCCCTTTGGACGCTTTCCTTTGTTCCATTGGCCCTTTGATACATTGTGCACGAGAACTCATTACCATTTGATCCACGAGTTT
>WIXG01000652.1:0-28896 GCA_009869945.1 Mesaphorura yosii
TGATGTGATGATACCAGTGGAGAAACATGAGATTCTGCTTGCGGAGAACGATAAACAGAGTATCGCCCAATTCAACGACTTTCGACAGCGGCATGAGTAGAAACCAGAATGCAGTGGCCATGTTGTGGTCTTCCCTGCAACGCAACGCAGAATTGGCAGTCAATTAATCAATTTTAGCGTGAGCATTGAACATCGTAGCTATTGTTTAAAACTATTTGCTAGTCTCACCTTGTACAAACCGATCTGTGCAATCCATTCGGCTGTGAAAGCGTGTGCAGCAGTTCGGGCAGCGTGCGCACGAAGGCAGCGATAGAAAAAATGGCGAGACCCGCACTCCAAACCGTCAGTGCCCCACGGAGTTGGTACGGTTTGCGATGCTGCATGAAAGCCTGCAGTCCGAATATCACGATCACGTATGCGACGGAGTAGTACACGCTGTGGATCCAATTCAGGTGGAACCACTTTTTCCATGCGGAGAGGTCGATGTACTCAAATCCTGTTGGACCCGGGTACAAGTACGATGGATTCGGGCTAGGCACGATAGAGACATGAGGAATTGCGCTGTACGACTCTAGGCTGGAGTAGCTGGAGGCGCTTGACCCATTCTCTGCTGGCGACATGTGCTGCGAATGCGTGTATGAGTGCGTCCCGCTTTCCCAGAAAAGTAGCGAATCCATTGCGATCGGGATTCCAAATTCCAACGAACTTCGAACGGAAACCGACTGAACTTAACGTAATTTACAGTTGACACTCTCACAGCTACAGCTGAGATCCAACTGACCCAAGATCATGATGGCATTAGCAATTCGCAATTTGCAGATCACAAAATTGGGTACATCAAGTCCACAATTTTCAAAATCATTGCAAAACCTGGCATTACGCAAAATATGGGACAATGACTGATCTTTGAATTGCGGCCTGGCCGTGTGGCATTCAAAGCACCAAGATCAAAGATTATGTCGAAATGTAAATGACGCGGCAGCAGTGAGCAGGGTTATGATTGCGTGATAAGGAAGTAGCTTTAATGTGTACGCGTACGTTGGTCCTCAGACGAGGTACGTCAACAATATGCACGTACACAAGGCAGTTTAGCACGAAGCACATGATTCTCGAATTCTTGTATTTTATGCAATGCCAATTGCATCATTTTTAATGCGATTTGATGTGCACAAAGCACTTTGCACTGTTGACCACTTACAATTGCATCGAATCTTGCTCTTGCTGACCGACCGATCAACTCGCTTGCGTGCGAAGAGCGAGAGTGATCACGCTTGCCTAATCATATAGTTCAAGTACATTATTGCGAGTCAAGCCAGCACAGCGCAACTAAACAATTGCAATGGCAGTGCAGTGCACGCTTATGAGATCATAAACTCAGAAACCCAAAATCAAAATCGTTCACGTTTCATGCATGAAATCATTCTAGCTTCATTAAGTACGCAGTAAAGTGTGCTTAATGAGAATGGCAAAACTGAGGATTTATATAAGAATTATGCGTGATTAAATATGCTAAGCTGTATTGAAGTACTTGTAAAATGTACTTTCATTCGCAATTTGCACTGGATCTGTAAATCGATTCAGCGTGATGTTGTATGCTGCAGTTAGCAAGAAAACGAAGCGTGCGCTTCGATGAAGAACTTACAAAAGTGAATTGCGAATTGCATTTCATATTTCATTCTTCCGGTTGAATTTTCATTGATGAAGCCCCAAATACAGTTACCCTCTTTCACAGGGTTTTTGCACAAGGTGGAAGAGTAGTGCTTTTCTCGGTATAACCTTTCCAGTTTCAGAGGCATCCGACATGGCGGAGGTTCTCAGATCCTGTTAAAGGCGAAGTGCTCCATGCAGGATTTCCTGACCATCGAGCAACCAAGCTAATAAGGACACTGTATTATGAACAGGTTTCGCTATCATTGATAGTCCCACTGATGCTGAAACCGTCAATTAACTGTACTTGCATTGTAGAGTCGAAGTCAAGGTTTCGCTATTGTTCCAGTTCCAAGTCCTCGACCTCAATCTTGGAGACGACCAACATAGCTTCAGTGCGTCATTGGCAGGTGAGTAGAAAAACATGTCCATTGCTGTGGTTTTAACCGATAAATGGACAATCGGCTCCAGTTCAGTCTTCGGTGGATGGGTAGAACTTGGGTTTGTATTGTCACTGGTTGCTGTACGATGCAAAGGTGCAGTGAACTCCGACGTGCCTGTTTCACTGCTTCAAGGTTCCACGAGTTGTGTTTATGAGGTGGAGGTGCAAAGTGCAACAATGTGATGCAATAAAGTGTGATTTGAATGTTTACAAAAAGAAAGGTTTCGAGTCCCTTTGCCGCTGGTTAAAAAGCGAAGGCAGTCGGTTTGAATCTTTGTTGAAGAGTTAAGTCAAGTACGGCTCGCCGGTCCGTCGGGACTTTGACGCTTTTATTATGAAAAATGAGAACAATTTATTCACGGCTGTAATCATTTTCTGTGTTGCTTTCATAAGTTTGTTGCTCTTCAGCTCGAAAGAGTCAAAATACATGGATCTTGTTCCTCTCCTTCATGATGAGCCCATCGTCAAGCGTGAGCTGGCCCAAGAAGGAGAAGAAGAGGGCCACGGCCGAGAAAAAATGCCACACGTCGTGTTGGTCGTAGTGTTTCCAGAGTTCGAGGCAAGGTTTATTGAGGACTCGCGACTCGGCAGCCGTCTTGCTCCACTCAGTCACGTTGCTCCTGAATTTGATGAATGCGTAGACACCTGTGACCGCTGCAACCAAGAAATAAAGGCAGGTTTGGACCGTGAAGGGCCAGTTGGCTGGTTTGTCTGGATCCTGTTCCTCCTGTGATTTGCGTTCTCGATTCCAGTAGAAGAACTTCCAAAAAACGTATATTAACAATGAGGCGCCCACGTTAGTGAGCAGGATGAAAAGCAGATAATTGGAAAAGCGTGCAGCATTGCGGGTCAGGAGAATGCTCATTATGGCATTCACGAGGAAGAGAACAAGACACCAGATGAACCGCCAGACCCAAAACGGCTTGTCAAGTCCCGTTTGGGGATTATGCGCGATTTTGAGTGTCTTAGGCACGTGCGAGCCTTGGTTCCTGAATACTTTACGGTAGATCCAGGTTCTTGATAAAGGGAACCACAAGTGATAAAAAGCCCAGTAGAAACCAGTGTACCATTCTTCTGTGGATATTAAATTTTAAATCAAGGCAAATATGCACGTGAGATAAAAGAGCTTCGAAATTAAATCTACCTTCTTGGTTCGGAATCATCTGAGCTTGAGTTTGGGTTTCATTGCTTCGGTTCGGATCTGTTGCCGTTTCTTCCTTCTTTACTATCTTCAAGGTTCCATGATAAAACAGGCCCAGACAGTAGAAGACAGCGAAGACAATGTGACAGATGCAAAAGATGATACGCGCATAGTAGGCGTGCGACTCGGAGCCCCAGTGCTCGATGAGGGTGAAGACAAGTGACACAAGTGTCAGAATCGTGAGCAGAATGAATGGCTTGGTCCTAGCAAGCAAGCGAGGAAGCCCCCTTCAATTGCAACGATTGGTCAATGCAGAATTTGTTACATTTCTCACCCTGACGGAATCGCTCGGAACCGAATTTGGTGCATCGTCGAGAGTAGGAGAACTGCAATCACGTACATGAAGGCGACATCGAACTGGAACGTGGATCTGCTCGGGCAAAGATGATACGCACCGCTCAGGACACCTTCCATGACTAAACTGAGGCCCATTGCAAAGTACGCTCCCCACGGAATGAGGAGCCCACGTCCGCAGACCACGTACTGCCCGCTCCCGAGGAAACTCCTCTTGCGGCAGTAGACAATGATCATGAACGCGATTCCAAAAAACGCGTAAAGGAGGTTGGAAAGAAGATGGTTGAAATCTGACACGTGCATCTTAGCCCTGCAGAGCTCGTTGTAGTAGCAAATGTCGTGGTTCCCCGAGTCGGTCATAGAGGCCCATATGTAGTAAATGAATTGCCAGACTGGGATCGCGAAGAAGGCCGAAATGAAGAAGGTCGGCTTGCAGAATCGATTTCGGTGACGGGTTACGTCATCCAATTTGGTTTTGGTGGTCGTGGCGAGAACGTCGGCGTATGTCATTGAGAGTGGACGCGTTTCAGTTTTAGGCTCATCGTTGTTCGTTGGGAGGTTGGGCGGAACCGACCGTTCTCCGGATTCTATGCTGTCAGGGCGGGGTCCGGTTTCTTGGTCTGACGCGGGGTCGAGATTTGAGTTTCGGCTGCCGTCCACGCCCTTGATTTCTTCTGTTTGTTGTTCTTTATCTACTACCCTCGCATCCAACGGGACAGGATTGCCTTTGATGTAGTCGATTGCTGGACGTAAGGCACAGCGGTGAAATGGATAAAAGATTAATACAATAGCAACAAAGAGAGAGAGAAAGAAGATTGAAAATTGTATGCCGAGCATGATCCATATGTTATGATCCTGAAAGAAAATGACCACAACGCTGTTCTGACTTGATTCGCTACCATTCGTGTAAATTCAATCGATGTACTCTGTTTCAACTAAGACAACTTACCTCGGCATCTTGAATGATCAACGTGATCGTCTTCAGGCGATTCGGGTTTCGATTTGGTATACGATTCTGGTCGACCTCGGCGGAAGTAGCTGGACTTACGCAGAGTTTGTCACTTGAAAGCGGAATAATGATGATCATGACCCCGTCCGGATAGTGTTTTCTCTAAAGCGGCCATCAACAAAAGAGTGTTACAACTTTACGACCTACAAAGCTAGCTTGGCAAGCCAAATAGTTGCCCTACGTACGCTAAGCCGAAGCACCGCCTGCTCCGTCATGGTCTTATACTCGTTCACCTTTGTGATGGTCTCCTCGAGGTCGTACACGGGGCAGTACGGGTCATCGGCAGCTACAAGCGTGCAGATGCTTCTCCCTTCGCCCTCGGACGTCATGACTACTTCAACCACGTCGGGGCTTTCTGCAGGGCCAAAGTCGTGCCGGAACCACGTGGTCGCCATCGGCGACACCGACACCAATGATGACTCGCCAAGCTCCAGCAGAAGGCTGCTACTCAACTTGAACAAGAGTTTAAACTGCACCCCGGACGCGCTGGACGTGTCAATAGTGACGATGAGCATGTTCGGGTTGTCGCCCTTCACCGCTTTCTTGTGCTTCGCAAGGCATAGTGTCCTGTTCGAAGAGAAGTACCATGTCTCCCTCTTGGAAACAGGCTTATCGTCTTGGAAGGAATACGGCAGAATCACGTTCGTGTTGGAGAGCTGCTGATGAGCGGAGACAATGATCGGGGTTGTATGATCAGTAGTCTCGGGTACGGAGACGTAGAGTTCAAGTCGTCCCATAATAAAGTCCCAATTTTGATTCCTAGCTTTCGCCAGGTCGATCTTTAGAGTGCAGGTGCAGTTTGCTCGAGCGGTCCCGGTGAAGGCTCCTTTGTCAATGGACCACTGCACTGCCGAGTCAGAACAGCAATCAACCGCCTGGGCCTGGAATTGCGCCTGAACCAGGTTGACGACAAGACACGCTAATAGTAGTAAGAGCAGTTTCGTGGGTGACCAGCGCGCCATTTCGTTGTGTCGTTATTTGTTGTAAAATGAAGTTTGTTCTGATTTTTGGCTGTAGCCAGCGGTTTTTATGGACCGGATCGAGTTGATAAATATTTGTTTGTCATTGCCAGTTAACATTCAGTCGCGGTTGGTCTTTCATATTTGCACAGTTTACAAATTCACCAAACTGTGCAACCTGAGCCGTGAGCTCAGACAGCACCAAAGTGAGCCCACCATTGAAATCAAGTTAAACTTTATTGACACTTTCCGCCCATTCCATCCGCATTTGGGATTTTGGTTTCTGCCACGATACCGGTGAGCTATCTGACGCTTGTTCATTCCAACACGTAAAATGTAAAATTAATCTCCTACATTTCAATTAGATAAGATAAGATGAATGATGCATACCAAAATCAGCTTAAATCCGCCATTCGCAAGCGTTTCCGAGGTCATTCTGTATTCCGTTACTACTTACTCGTTAAGACGGATTAAGGTGCAGACGGGGCGGCCATGGCACAGGTGTTCCTTCCCATCCTTTACTGTTGTGTCATTCTTGCTGTGTGTTGCCCACCGGCTTGAACGAACTGCAGCTGCCAACCCGCCCAGCATTAGGAATACTTTGCCAGTGTACACTTTCGTGCTGGATTACATGGACAGACCTTCGGTACGGATTACCATTTATAAGGATATTGGTGACGACGTCATTCTGCACCCAGTGTATGCGAATGACAGCCGAATGACCCGCAATACAAAATTCTGCTGCTCGTTGAAGGAATGGATTGCCGAGCATCAAACGACACCATTTACCTCGAAATCAATGACAATGTTGGGAACTCAGTCCGTTGTTGCGATACGATCACGAACAATGACGAAGTGCTCATGTTCGAAGGCAGTCGCGTGGTCCGGATTCGCAAGAGTGAGCACGCAAGCATCCGCAACTCGGCCTTGATCATCGCTACGATCTAATGCGGTAATCACGCCTGAATCTTGATGCTATCTATCTAAGTTACAAACAAAACAAAATTAGTATTTAAGAGAGGCACTAACTACACAATAAAAGTGTATCATAGTTAATGGCCATTCAGTAATTTGTCCTGTTCCATAGCTGCTGCTATTTTTTCTTTCCTTCTTCAGATCGCAGCACCTTTTGGTGGACTCACCTTTTGCCTCCGAATCTTCATCACCAAAGAAACTGCATCTTCTTCGCTCAGAAACGGAACAAGTGCTCCATTTCGTTCTCAAAAGTCCTCAATTTCGGGTGCATTATGGTGTAGAAGGCCAGCTTGTCAACTTTCGTAGCAATCACGTGCTCCGCGTACTTGTCTTCAAGGCCACGACCAAAGGAGACGAGAAAATCCAGAAATGCGTTGTACGGCAGGCGCCTCAACCACTCTGCCCGATTCTGGACGAATTCGCCAGCGTCCTATTCGCGTCGTGAGGGAAGCCATTTCCGAGATGATGATGATGATCACAACACGTCTGATGCCCACTGACTTCTTTGAATCGACAGCAGCAGCCTTTTTCAGCAGCGGAAGTAGCGCCTAATAGCCGAAAATCAAGTCTACAAGTTCATACTTTTATCCTTAAACGCACTGATGGACTGGTGAATGGAAAATTCATCTTTGTAATCATAACTGGAGCAACAGAGTTTGCATTGAAATGAGCCAGCAAGCTGTACGCCTCCAGAGTGGCCCACGATTGCTTGTCAGGCTGCAAAATTCCGGCGTTATTGATCACCAGATTCAGCCCGGCCGTGCCAACAATTCCGTCAATTTGTTTTACAGCAGCTGGATATTTTTGCAGTCGGTAACGTCTGCAAATTCAGTGAATGTTGAATTCGATTCGAAGCAACTACATAAATTTCAAAAAGCTTTCATGAATTGCCAACAATACGAACCCAACTGAATGTGGTGAATCGTGGAGTTCTTTTTGGTCAATTCGAGCAGCTCCTTTGCAGTCTGGAGTACGATACGTGGCAAAAAGGGGTTGCGGTTTGTATTTCTGAGCGATTTCCTTAACGAGTTCCAGACTAATACTACGATAGCCCCTGTTACCAGTACGGATTTAGGGGATTGGGAGCCAATGAGTATGGCTGTCTAGCTTAGAAATCGTTTGAATTAATTGAATTAGCCTGAGTGCTAAATTGACAAGGGTAGATTTGTCAAGAATATTGTTTGTGCCAATTATGGACTGTTGAAAGTGAGATCACGGCGGCTCGGAGATTTTGACTTGGTACTTTTGCTCTCAAAAGCATTCTATAATCATGCAGATTTGACCTATGACTTAAGAGTTGGTTTCTCGTGCATAATTCAAGGCTTTTATTGGCACTCAAGAACTGCAGAAATTCTTCCAACTTTACAGCTAAAGTTTAAGTCACAACAGTAACAATGAACTTCCCTGCAAAATTTCGGTCCCTTACAAAGGGTCCATGTACTGTTGTCCGACCTCAAATACGTCAATCTCAGGTTTCACTTTGTCAAACAAATGTGGAAATGCGCCTTCAGCATGATACTTCTTCCGGACAATCTCGTACAAGGTGAGATCGAACATTTCCTCAAATTCTTCGCGAGTCATAAAAATGTCAGCGTACAGGAACGGGTAGCCGCCAACTTCGCGGGTGAATCTATATAATCACATTAGCCATATCAGCCATTAAATATTTAACGTGAATTAACGAATAAAACGATTCTTTGCCAAAGCATTCCAACATGAATAAAATGGAGATCGTCTCGACTTACTTTTCCATTTGTCTCAGTTTGCCCACTGCGTCGTATCTCTGCTTGCGCTTGACCGGTCCCGGGACGCCATAAACACCCAAATCATTGAACATTCCATAATTTGTCCCAGGAACCATCTGATCTGGCCTCGGCCGTCGCAATTGACCTCTGAAACCGAAGTTCATTGCTTTAGCGTGTTCGTATTCCTAATTCGCAGTGCTGGAAGCTTGGATTACTGGTCGTAGAATTAACTTACTTATGTTCACCATGGTCGTAGATTCTTGATGGGTAGATCAAAATCGGGTACGTATCAAAGAGCTGCTCTGAAATATTAATTTGCTCCTCCAGTTTATTTATGGGCAGCACAATATCCTGGAAAACTTGTTTCATGAATGTCATCGCACGAATTCCGGGCGTTGTGGTAAACTTTAAGAATGCAGGTTTCGGAGGGAGCAGCCAGCCAAACAGGAGTCTGAACAGCGGATGATTACCGAACGGGATCATGTCTTGGACCACCCAAAATATTGCTCGGTCGTGACGTAGCAAATATTCTCGTAGCGGAATGTATTCGTCTGATTCACCATCACGGTCAAGAAAAGAGCGAACGTGGCAGTAAAACCAGGGCTTGTACCATCTGGCTACGTGATTAATCTGAGTAAGATGAAAACAAGAGCAACTGCACAATAAAACACTTGTCTTGAACAATGCATTGACATTTCATTTCCACTTCTAACCTTGTGCCATTGCGTAATTGGCGGCTTATCAGCAAAGTTGCCCAGCATGACCACCGCATCGTGTTTAGAGTAGACCGTCGCCTCGACGTAGTCAGGCACCTGTCGCGTGAACGTGAAGAGCAAATGACTTAATGAAGGCAGACGAAAGCGACAACTGATTAAACCTCTTGCAGTATTACACCTGTTGCTAACCTGCTTATCTTTATCCAACGCACCAGACACTTCACGAATAAAGTTGCAATACTCTGTCTGGCTGCCCTTCATTGGAACGTAGCGCATGTGAATGTACGACTTGACAGGTACGATGTCCAACTCCAGACAAGTCAACAGACCTAACGAACCATGTGACCAGGGTAGGGCATGCCACAGATCGGAGTACTCTCCATCTTTTGTAACACGCACCAGCGAACCATCACCAAGCACGACTTCGTAGGATTTAATGGTTTCTTGATACAGCCCAACTTTATGGCTGTACGTTGTCATTCCAACACCGAAGGCAAGTCCTCCAACAGTGGCATCGGCAATTTCCAGCGTGACAGCCAATGTGTACCCTGAAATTAGGAACGTGGACTTGAACTAATTTATGCATGATACGAATGCGGATTACCTCTCGGAATCAAATACTTGGTAATTTCTCCAACTGTGACCATCGGTTCAACTTCGACCGTCAATTTGTCTTTGTTGAGCTTAAGAATGTTGTACAAATTGATTGGAATTTTGTGGCATTCATTCTTCTTGAAGAAAGTCACTGATAAGCTTTGCCAATTCGGTCGAGATGTGCAGAGCAGCTTTCGTTCAGCTGGGCGCTGTTTATTCCATTGGATAACCTACACGAAAAGCAACACCATTTTAAGTTTTGGGTGTATGTTGCTGCGTTAAAAGATTAAGATCGAAATTGAGTTTTCTTACTTGGGCCTGAATTTGAGCCACACGTTCCTCATGTGTGCCAGGTGTCAATGTCAACTTCCGTTCCAGCCATATCTTAGCCCTGAGTGCGATGTCAAATATGAAACTGGCCGGCAGGCAAAACAGGAGAACCACAAGCCCACGATTTCGCTCCAGCCATCTAATCACCGATTTCCGGGCCGATTCATTAAGCAAACCCATTCTAACTTCTAATTTTGGCTAGCTCTCTATCCAGTGCAATAGTCCAGGCCAGCTTGCAAGTTATATCAGGTAATCTAAACTGCAAATGACAGTGAACTGCACTGGGGCATTCGTACTTGTTTAAATTGTACTTGACAGAGCTTAATGAGTGTAAAATGCGATAACCCGACGAATGACATAACATCTCTTGTCAGATGAGCTGTGCTTTCGCTTCTTTGGTTTTGAATGGTTGATGCTGATATTTTGACATTGGCCTTGAACAAAGATTCCAGCCTCACACGAACTGAGCCAGCGTTCATGTTCTGTCCGGGTTAATTGCAGGTCGGAATTCCATTAAGCATTCAAAATATTTATTAACATTTCATTGATCTTCATTCAGAGCCAAGAACATGGCAAATAATTACATATAACATCATACTAAAATAATTTCTGATGAGATAACACAGAAACTTTTGCTCCGCTAAAGTTTAAGTATCGCATCATTTCATTATTCTGTCTTTTAATTTCCCTATTCAGTTCTTTTCTCTATTGTTGTGACTTCGATTCATCACGAATCTGATTGCGTATCACATTAGAATCCAAATCAAAGACTATAGACAAAGCTATGAGTTGGCGTGGGCGTGGCCTGCCGTGGCAAGATTGTTTCTCCACAAATAGAGACAATCATTTTGTGTTTGTACAAAGTTCAAATTAAAAAATAATTAACTACGGTTTAAAACAAAAAGTTTAGCTACCACAGTTTGCAAGTAATAAGGACTGGAGTTCGGTAAGCACAAAATGGCTGTACACTAAAAAGTCATCTACGGAATGACTACAGGGTATAGAAATCTAGAATAAATTACTACGACCTGATGCTTCAAGAATCAACAAGGGCTTGCCCAGCAATAAACTACAAATTAGATTATAAGTTGTTGCTTGTCTTGATCGCCCGAAACTGAAACATCGGAAGCGGATCCCAAACTGTCCTTTTCATTGTCGTTGCCATTCTTTACTCGGTCTGAACTCATGGTTCCGGTCTCGTAGCAGGGCTGAAAAAAACGAAATAAATAGTTAACCCAGGCACGCAAGAGAATTTGCTCGCCTTCCAAGGCTTGAAACCAAGTTTACCGTCGCGCAGACGTTCATATTGCAGCAATTTTCAATGTCGATGAGTTCGCACACGCTCTGACCACCAGCATCCTTGCCGCTCCGACCAATTCCAGCATTCCTGTTCGAAGGACGCACAACAACACGACGGCGGATTTTGGGCTTGCGCGTCAGCATCCACACTTTGAAGGTTAGTACTCCAACAACCAAAACAAGGAGAGCTACGACTCCTCCCAGCGTCCCGATCACAGCCAGGTAAAAAGGTTCAGGCTCCCTTTCGTTCGCATACGCATCGGCATTCGCATTCACTCCAACTGCCACGTCACGATCAGGTACGGTAACGACGCTGTCAGAATTGACATTGATTTCACAAGATGGACCGGTCCATTGGGGTGTGCAACTGTTCCAAAGAAAAGTAATGAATCAATTACATTACGAAAATTATCATAAACCTCTTACACCTGTAGTCATTTTTGCTACAACTGCTTACAGGCAATGCAGACGAGCTTCGTCCAAATCCGACTCTGAACTAATGCAGGATCCGCCATTCAAACACTGCGCCCCAAACTGATCGGTGGGAGAGCACTCGTAAAATACAATTTGGTTTCTGGCACTTTGATTTGGTCCATTGGTAAGTATGCTAATTTCTGTAGTTGAAGACGAAGACGGTGAGGAAGGCACATTGGGAGTGGCACTTGAATTTAGAGCCATACTCGCGGCAGGGGATGAACACAAAGGGTTGGCTTCACTGATCCAGGCCAGGTGACTAGCCGTGAGCCCTTGAGGGAAGTTTGGATAGTAATTCTTGAGCAGAGTTCGTTCTCCCGTCGAGGTGTGGACCTGGTACAGACTTCTGCTTGCCATGTCCGTATAGAAGATATTGGAACCCGGTTTCGTGCATGAAATAGTGAACTCAAACCAGTGCTGGCTGTCGCCGTCGTAAATCTTCTCACGACTAGCTTTAACTGCTGAGCGGCCGCCTACTTTCAGGTTTATCCGCTCGACAGTGTACTGGCTTCGAAATGGTTTGTTGATCCAGTAAAGGTGAGAATCAGGGGTGACGACAAGGCTCGTAGGTGAGTGAATGTTCTCTGAGAGCAGAAGTTTGGGAGCATTTCCATCGACGGCAGAGTAAATGGCGGATTTGCCAAAAGTTGGCGAGCCCCAAGCCCCAAAGTACATATGACCTGTGCTTGAGTCCAAAACCAGACCATCAAATGTCACATGACGTCCAGGCACATTGGCTAAATTAACGATGGGAGTCGGAGCTCCAACGGGAGCGGCGGACTTGGTAGCATTGGGGTCAAGGCGTAGCTGCATAATGTGTTGTGCTTTGGAATCTATCCAGTACAGAGTATTGTCCGAGTACAACAGGTCATCAAAAGTTGCGTTATTGTTGATAGCTGCAGAGAAATTAGGCAAAATTAGTAAAACTAGACTAATAAATAAAATTCACCTCTGTTTGGGCACAAGAGCACTCACCGTGAGCAAGTCGCACTGACTCCTTCGTAATAAGACTATAGGCGTTGAGATCACGATAGCGAATGGCTCGCTGCTTGAACGCAACTGGCTGCTCGTACAGATAAGTGTAGAAAATGAGTTGGCGAATGGCGTCGGTTGCGATATAGCCGATTTGACCAAAGGGGCGATCTGTCGATGGCGAGGGCGCTGGTATTGACTTTGGTGGAGAAGAGGACACACCGACACCGTCGCCATTGCCCGCGCTGGTGAGATTGTAATACAGTTCTGAGGCAGTTGAGTTGACTGGGAATGGAATGAGAATCTCCTGAATGGTGGGAGTGTTACTCGTGTCAAATGTGACCAATGAAATGTTGTCACCGTGAGCGACTGCCAGATCTACGACACAAAACGAGTTCCATTAACTACTACTTCATGGCCCTTGCGCCGTAGGTTGTGGTGGTTGGAGATAATTTATCTTCGAGCTCGAAGTTCATTTCAAGCCTATCATTGAGTTTTCTCAGCGTCGGTTTGCTTACAACTCAGATTTCCTTTTCATACCTTCATTTACTATCTCAATGCCCAATTATGTAATTGTAATTGCTGCTATTGTAAAGTTTAACATCAAAAACCAAATCCATGAGAAATTGTAGAAGCTGAATCCGGCGCAAAGAATCCCAGTAGCAGCACGGCACAATGCTTCATCGCATCACATCAATGCATTCAGGTTTCAATCATCGAATGAGAGCTATAGCTAATTGGGGTAATTTGCCATGCCCTTTGTCGCCTCTGTTTTTGTCGTATTGTTTGTCGCCTACCTCACTTTGCGCCTGTGTGGTGAAGATCATGAATTCCGCCGACTCATTAATGCCATTCTTACACCGACATTGTAGACTGCATGGAGCGACCGCACGAGCCATGACCACGGTCTAAGCACATTGCCTGGCCGGCATTAAAGGCAACGTTGCTTTTAAAATTGGTGTGAAGAACCATTGCTATATGATATTGAGAAATGGAAATCGCCTGTTACGACCGAATCGCTCCGAGGAGGCGCAGACGACGACGTTTCCCACACTTCCTTTGCTACAGTGAACAATACATCTTTCACACGTTGCCGTTGCCGTTCGAGCTGAAGACACTGCATTGCCGAAATGCTGAGACCCGCAAAAATTTTTTGCGTACGTGACTCCAGCCACGTACGCTTTTTGGTACGGTAGAGCCAAGCCTTGGCTCCTCTCGCCTTGCCTTGCCGGTGAAATTCTATTTTTATGCATGCAATGCTAGTTGGCATTATAAAGAAAGGAGCCAAGCCAAGAATGTATGAGTGAACTCACGAGTACAGCTTATAGTCAGTCATACGGTACGACGACAACGGCACGAGATTTTGCACATGTCAGCTCGAATTAATCAGCAATCAGCATATTGTGCCAGAAATAATGCACTCGAAGCGCAACTGATTAGCGCATTACCATGCAAATTAAAGATGCTGTCCGTTTCCGATAGCTGATTGCTGATTAATTCGATCTACGTCGGACTGGTTACGGTTACGTAATGAAAGACAATGTTTGCGAATGATGGACGATAATGCGAGTGAAAAAGTGATCACAAACGCACAAAGATCGTGATCCTAGCATTACACAGGCAATTACAACTACTACTATTTGACCCTTTGACACAAGCCTGACGTGATTAGCAATGATGGAACAGTGGAACGACTTACCCCATCGACCGTAGTTAGATTGAGTTTGGGTGGCATGGAATGGATCAGACGGAGCTAAATCAGCGTCAGAGGAACCGCCAACAGGTGGAGTTAAGGCTGGCTTGGCCTGACACATGGCCAGCACGATGAACAAGGTGGCCAGGCCTGTATGCATGAGATCAGGCAATTGACACAGTCGCATCTTGAGCAGGAACTGGAAACACAGGAACAGGAATTCTCAATCCTTTAATCTGGGCTTGTTGAATATCAGCTCGTCTTCTTGTACTTTGATTGGAATTATTTTGTGATTTTACTTTTACTGAACACAAGGAGCACAAATTCAACAGAGGCCAGTTAATTATGTCTTTGATGGCCACTGTCTGTCTGTCACTTGACTTGGCTGACCACAGACAATAAAGACAATAAAGAACACTTTCAGCTTGAAGTTTTCAGCAGGTCCTTCTATTGCGTGTCTCTCCGCAAGTTTCTTTCTTGAGACTGAATGAATTCTCGAGCGTTTGCATTAACAACGAGTACGCATTGGTGAACTGGGAATAAAGAACCTGAAACTTCGAGACTCACTACTTTCATCACATACACAACCAGGTTTTGGTTCTTGCCAGCCCGAATCCACAAGCTAAGATCCTGCCAACGAGCTTGGCCAAGTATCAGCGTGCCCCACGTTTGAAATAAAAGGTAGAGCGATCTATTTCGTCCCCATTGCTTTACTGCATATTTTTCTATTCCAGTCAACAGAATTCAACTTCACAAATTTAGAAATTCAATTATTCGAAGAGAAAGTATTTTAATTTTTAATAATTCTGACAATTATCCTTCCACACATTGTTGGCATACTTTTCAACTTGCTACAGTTGAGCTCCATGCTGAAAATGAATCATAGAATGGACTCTGACAAATGGAGTCTGATTACCTAAGTTAGTCAAGTTATTGCCCCTTTGTTTTTTCAAACCTGTTTGGCCATTTGAACTAACTGGCCTGTCGCTTTCCGTTCATTCTTGTGTCTCGTGGAACTCATGGCTGTTTCACACCGAAACTGGGGTAGAAACGCCATAAGATGGGCCTGCATTGCATTGTTTTAATTATTTAAGAAAATTAAGATGTTTTTCTTTAGTGCTGCTTCATCATTAGGAATTCGCTGTGGGCTTTTGGTTACATTCAATTTGACTGATCTCACTCATTTCTTTACCTCTCCTCATGGCTTTGTTTCTGTGAATGCTGCTGCTCTCGAATTTGTTGGAGGGAACGAGTTCCAGCACCCGCAACATTTGACAGATGGTCTGAGGTGTAACTTCACTTCATCCGATTGACTCCAGGTGAAACGTGATACTAGGATCAGTTGTGATCAGTTGTGACAATTGTCTATATATCAGGAAAGTAAAGGTGCTTAAGGTGTTGCTTCCAAGTTAATTTATTAATTTAGTCGTACATTATCGATTTATTTCGGTTTCTTTAGCTAACACAATTGCAGAATTTCTAATGGATCTGGAGTCCGAGCAGCTGGACCTGGAGTCATCGTCACTCAATTCTGAGAATGACGACGTCGAATCCAATATGCTATCACCGTCGTCCAAAGTTTCAGCTCCTGTCTCGGCAGTAGTCGAAGACCGGCTTCCCCGACCGCAACGTTCGCTCGGTGCAGAACTCCTCCCTTCTTTGATCGCCATGATTCACCAGAGACCAACAGCTGACGATGAAGAGGAAGATGAAAATCTAGAACGTGAAGATCCAGCGTTGTTTCACAAAAGAGGTTTGACAAGCGAAGAGCTTGCTGATAACAGGGTAGTTAAAAGAGCAAGAACTGAACTAATCCGTGCGAATTGCCAGAATTTTGGTGACGAAATGGAGGTGGAAGTGGCCGCCCTGGCTCCAACTTGTTCAGAGTAATTTTTTCTCTATTTTGTGATTCAAATATGATCTACCGCATTTAACTGATACTCCATGCGAATCAACTGCAGACATGAGAATTCTCTTTCCGAGCCGCGGAGAAACACCAAATCATTCACCGTTCTTTACGCAAAGCCAACTACCAAGAAACATAAGACATGGGAGGGTGATGGGACCTTAACTGTAGTTGAAAATGGCAAAGAAATGATTCTACGCGACGACTCTAATCAAATTCTAGCTACCTCTTATAATTATAAGCTCCCAGAAGGATTTGGCGACGGAACCCAACTCCAGATTGGTGGCAAAGTTATAGAGGTAAGTCATTGATTTAGTACTTAATCTCTCGTACGAGATAAGAATTTGTAGTTTAGTTAGGTTTCATTAATATTTTAATAGGTCCAAGAAGAGCTGATGAATACTGGAAAACATGTGGAAGCCAATGTACACTGTGGTGTAGGACAAAACGAAAAGCCGTCTTCATCTGCTCGTAGTCATCAACAAGCCTCTGTTCCTTCATTTGCACGAAGCAACAAAGCCCAAGTAACCAGAAAAGATTTACCAGTAAACGTGAACACTTCTACAGAGTCAGTATTCATTTATCAACAATTCAGACCGCTTTACAACAGAACAATAATTATTGCATCTCATTTACAGCTCTCATCAGGCTCAAATTGCGTCCACCTCGGATTCGGCTGAGCTTCAACCAGCACAAGAAATTAATTCTGGCGCAGAAGGGCGAAACTCAGGCACCGAAGTTTACAATGTCCTCTATGCTAAGCCAACTACGAAAAAACACAAGACTTGGGAAGGTGATGGAACACTCACAATTATAGACAATGGTCGAGAAATGATACTCCGGGGCGAGGACGAGCAGATTGCAGCATCGGCGTATAATTTCAAGTTGCCGGAAGATTTCAGCGAAGGGTCGCAAATTCAAGTAGGAGGAAAAGTGGTCGAGGTTAGTCAATTTAGGATTACGTTTCAGGCACAAGCCATTAAAATTAAGACGTATTCTGTCGCTCTCTGTGCTAGATTCAAGAAAAAGTTACTTCGGGCAGTGTACCCTTTGATGCTGTGACCGGAAGTACGCATAGAAATGGTCTTCGAGGTACAAATTCCCAGGTTCCTGTGCGCTTCAACCGCGAATTTCGACAACCAGCAGCAGTTCACTTCCAGCAGCCGACGGTCGACTCTTCGAGTGCCCGATACAGTGTTCTTTATGCTCCTCCGCTCACCGAGGTCGAGAAGTACCCCAGATGGGAAGGTGATGGAATCCTAGCAATTGTGAACAAAGGCGACGGTAAGGAAGCCACACTGGCTGACGACAACGGCACAGTTTTGGAAACCGTCTCCAACTTTCAAATACCACCCGGCGGCTTTACAGAAGGAGTTCAGTTACAAATCGGTGGAAAATACATTGAAATAACTCGAAAGTTAACCGATTAGTGGTTAATTAAGGGTTTGCCGCAAGTTACGCCTTACACAATTTGCATATCACAGTTCTAAAGTTTTACATTAAAGGAGTACAAGTTAATTTTGAAGTTTCACATTTCACATCAGCGGTTGGTGCTTGGACAAACGCGGGATCATTGATTGGGACTTATTGCGTATTCTACTTCTTGATGGTCGTAGTTGTATCAACCAAAAGCTCGAATCTGACCATTCCAACTCCAACATACGCGTCGGGTGTAATCTTGGAATTGTACGCTGTGCAACGGACTTGAATTAGAGTTGCCTCTACAAACGGAATAATCAATCACGTTTATGATCTCTTCTTCATTTTGAAGATTTTTGAAAAGTGTATCCAACAATTTTGTGAGTTAGCTTACCCGGAAGGTCAGGAAAACGAACAAAAATGAAGGGCGATAAGTAGTTGGGCTGATTCTCGAATGGAAAGAAGAAGCTTGGAATGCAGGGTCCTGGGCGATGTCCACCAGGAAGGTACTCAATCTTTCCAAGGACCTGATTGTCAAATGAGTTCTCTCCTTCACAGTAAATGCAGACCATCTTGTGCTGTGAAAAAAGTATCGGAGTAATAGTGCAGATACAAACAATGGCAGATCCAACTAAAAGGTGACAGGAGTTAAGAACTGCGTACCGTCTTCTCTAGACGCACTGCTCCCTTATATTGACCTTCATCTCCTTGCTGGGGCACCGAAATGCCTTGATAGAAGTGCGGAACATTGTCAGGCAACTCACCAGGTTCCCAGCCAATAATCTAAGGTATCAAGATACAGCGTGTTCAAATAAGCGTGTAGTCAATTAGCCAAATCACTATCAGCTGTCAATTTATACTAACCCGATTCAGGCGAATAAGGACACACGGTTTCCCGGCCTCAAATCCAAATTTCTCGCCCTCAGTGCAGTGACCCCATTCGTATTTGAGCTTAGGGTCGGTTTTTCCACCTCCAGCATCATCATTATAAACGTTGGGCATTTTGCCAGTTTCCTTGACACAGTCTTTCAATGATGAATTTATATCGTGGCAGTGCATATACGCGGTCCCGTTCCTATCTGTATTGGAAGAGGTCATTCTTTGTAAGCCGTTCAACGGAAAATGGCAGACGCATGGAATAAGCGAAGACACACGCAAAGATTCTTGAATTCATAAGTTGTTTTACCTGCTTTCGTCATATTTATCAGCTGTTCGACGTAATCCTTGTAAGTCTCCGGATCATCCTTGTTATACCAAATCAGTGCTGAATCCCTAATCTTGTTCACGGGTCGGTAGCCGAGTCCGGGATCCCCAATGAGTGATTCTTCAAGTTGACGTCTTGGCATTCCTGGTTCAAAACTACTCAGAGCGACGAGAAGGAGCATTACGAAGAATGCAATCAGGCTCAAGTAGAGAATGACGTAGAAAATGGCGACTTTCACTTTGACAAGAAAAGTTCCATTCAGTCAAACCTACACTTCGCGTTTCGCACTCACATCATGAAACAAATTCAAAGGATTACTTACGCCAACTAAGAAGAGTGCGCCCCATACATGAACCATCTTCCTTGTTGTAGCAAAATTTTCCACAACCAGCGCATTTTCCCTGCTTTTTCGTACCCTGTGCGCTAGAATCAGTCTTCGGAGCTCCTGCTTGATCGGCCGGAGGAGCAGTCTCAGGAGTTTCGCCTTTACCAGGGGCCTTGTCACCGGCAGGAGGAGCAGGGGTTTTGGTTTTGTCTTTCCCAGGTGGAGCCTTCTTCTTGTCCGCTGCCATCTTGCTTGAATTTGATGTTGACCAGTGTACTATGTACTAGTAAACTAACGCCGGTAATTTGCTTCAATTTGTTACTCAACGCGAAGTCAACACAAACGGGTACATTAATTCAAAGTTCGAGTCCCTGAATGAATAGAACCACTGTCGAATTGTGGTTGAAATAGTTAATTTTTCAATCCAGCTGGCTCGACTCTGTGAACGAGTCTGACGAAGGTAGGCAACAGCAAATCGCATTGCATTGCAATCTCAACCGGTGAACGCGTTTAAATTGTTTGCTTATAAGTCGCCGTTTACTAAATCCCATGGAAAGGCACTTTCATTAACAAGCCAGTCAGTTTCGTACTTTGTGATATCAAAAGGTCAGCAAAGCTGATATAGATTATTGATGCTGCTGGTGTTTTATTGTTTTTCCAGCCCGTTTCCAGTTGGCTCATAAATAACTCGACAAACTGACATTTGAATTCGACAACTTCACATGTTTGACAAGACCATGAATAAGAAACAAGCAAACGCTCCAACAAAGCATGGCAAATAAGAACAATGCACAGCCCAGCAGGAAGGACCGACAGCTCATTAAAACCTATCCTCACCATTTCCATTTATGTTCTTCTCCCGGGTAGTTAAGGTTCGCACAATTAGCGTTCAGGCTGAGAAGGAAAGTATTTCAAGCCCGTGTCTGTGACTGTGATAAAGCCAAAACAGTAAGAAATGGCGGCTCCGTTCCGAATTCTGATTGCACAACACAATTACGCAGTGACGCTTGTTCAATCATTAAAAATAAGCTAGCCATTGAGTACATAAAGAATTTTACACTGGCAATTACATTTTCCGTGCTTAGAAACCCGGACACGAGTTGGAGTTGTGGCAAGGGTCGTTTTTGTTTGTGGCAAAGCACGACTGGTAATGTAATCGAATTGCGCAGCCTGTTTGCTCTTTGTCATAAATTATGTCGTATTCCTCGTTTTTTGGCATTTGACATAAAAATACTTTTGAAGTTTGAAGTTTACTTCGTCAACGTCGACTTCTTCGACTGTAGTTTGAAATTGATGGAGAAATGCTGGCGCAATTGCGACACTCCTGCTGAGTTGTTCCCATTCCCACGTTCTCCAAACAATGCTCCTGGGCGCGCGTGTGGTCCTGCTTTTTGTCCATGTTGGCATTGGCCTCGGCCTCGTGATCTTGCAAAACCCAAGAAACTTGATGTCACAAGAATTTATTCAACGTTTGGCCACGCACACGGTGAGTCTTCGTTGTCGTTGTCGGCAGCTGCTGTCGCTGTCCAGCTTCATCTCAGAAAAGATGACTTCAATGAAATCCAGCGTCAGGAACAACCCATCACGATTCATCTTGAACATCGTGACGTCGATGCGCCTGGTTCCATTCAGCTGGACTTGGAATGATCAGCACGCCAATGGCGGGCCCAGAATGCACCTCGTGACCGCGCTGGATAAGCATCTGGAATCGCAATCGGGAAGAGGGCGCCCGCCACTTTACCTATTTTTCGTCCTCCTGACGTGGGTTCACGCAGTTTTCGAGCTCGTGATGTTTGTCTACTACTGGCCCGAGTATCTGGCCAGAGGAATGCCGCCTACGATGTATTTCCACGTGCTCTGGTTGCTGGGCATTGTTTGGATCTCAATCTACCACGTCCATTTTCTCCTGTATCGGAACGATATTGCTACCACCATCAACAGCCTCGTGGCGTTCAATGACGGGATGGAAGAGCTTCAAGGAGGCCACGAGTACCGCAAATGTTGTCGGCGCCAGGGCGTCATTTCGTGGCTGCTCCTGCTCTCATGCTTCGAGGTAGAAGCCAGCGTTTTTGTGATGCTCATCAAATTTCCGCATTTGCACCAGTTTCTGGTTTCGCTCATTCCTCGGGAGAACCGCTCGCTCGGACTGACCGTCGGCGTGGGGCTTGGAGAATGGGCGCTGTACGCTTTCTTCGGAGGACCTGTCATCGTCGAGTGCTATTTGAGCCTCTACTTTTTCTATACCACTCAGATTGCATTGCGATTCTTGATGTAAGTCCTCCGTTGTTGATTGGTGATACATGTATTTGACTAATTTGACGTATGAATTACGCATTTCAGGAGCACAAAAGCCCTGAGCCAAGCCCAAATGTACAGAATCTATCAGTCACTCCGCCTGCTGACTAACATGTACAACGATGCCTTCGGGAAGTTTATGATCCTAGGCACGAAGTCGACGATGGGCGTCCTGACATGCACCTCCATGCTTGGATTCATCAACGGACTCAAGAATGGCTCAGAACCCATTTTCATTGCTGCTTTCCTGGCCCTCTCCGTATTCAGTATTTTTACTCAAATGTTTATTTACCCGAAAGCGAGTTCCATCCACGTGTTGTCCAAGAAGTTGTGTGATCTCGATCGCGTCAGTGCTGTAAACATGTACATGAAGCACGGTGAAGGTGATGGTCGTTGTGGTGGCGATCGTGGGCAATCGAAGCGAGACAAGGGAACCGCAACCGCCCTGTTGTCATACCACGAAAGAATGCTGCTGAAGAGTCGGATGAAGCCATTCGCTGTGAACGTGGGCGGAATGTACAAAATGAAACAGAGCACACCGGCCATGTTCCTGGACATCGTCATCAACTACACACTCGCTGTGCTCTTGGGTTAGGCAAGAAATATTATTGAACAATAATCATACAGTATGGAGCATAATGATAACGCACTTTGAATTTTTTAATAGTTTATTGATCATTTGTCTGATTTCGAAATGGTGATAGTGCCAAGCAATGTACATGTCTGATGTTGCATCAGCATATCCAACGAGCGAGATGTTTGTATATTTAAATTAAGTCCGAGTTGTGTCACTGTCGTGAAGCGAGTCGAATAGGGAAGGAATCAGTCAGTTAGAGAGAAGCGAAGCAGCAGAGTAGTCAGGGGTCAATCGGTAAATTAGTGAAATTCAGTAAATCGTCATTAATGAGTGTCCGAGTCCGAGGAATATGAAATAAAGTCCAGAAATCGATCAAGTCTTCATTCGCAATTCGAGTCCGTAAGTGCAGTCCGCGTCTGGTATAAGTCCATAATGTTGTCTTTCTCTGCGCAGTCGCACAGCACAGCGTACACTTTTATTATACTGACTAACACTTGAGGTGACCTTCATCATTTTACAACTCGAAGCAATACAATTACGGAAAAAAGAATGAAAACAAATGAGGCTGTAACTAAATTATAACGCACCCAAATTTATAGTTAACAATCAGTACTTTAGTGCAAAGTAGCCTTCCCTCCCCAACGAATTACTTCATAAATCCAACCATTCATTGAATTTGTGAGCTTTATTAACATATCCAACGGGATTTTGAGCTACTCCCGCCTTACAGCGGTCTCGATTTCAGCCTCGTGACTACTGTTTTCCACCAGCGTAAACATTGCGTGCTAAAATTTCCCACAAGTTCTCAACCGGATTGAATTCGGGGCTACAGAATAGCCAAACCATGGTTCGAATCATTTTGAGGCTCACCCAGTTTTGCGTTGACTTGGCGGTGTGCACGCTCGAACTGTCTTGCCGGAATATCCAGCCCCGGTCCCCGATCTGACTTCCATATAGCAAGACATTTTCTCGTCGAACATCAGGACGTCTTGATAACCTTTGGCGTTTAGTTTTGTGTCAATTGTGGCTAGCCCACTTGTGCCGTCCCATACAAAAGTTCCCGAACCATGAACGAACCGCCACCTTGAAAAATTTGAAATAGGTTTCATTTATTGAAGGAGCCTGATGCCAGTGACTGATTACATTTTTCAATTACCTTGTTGCCACTGCGAAAAAAATCTCCGGCTCCTTTCGCAGATCGTGCCAGTAGTGGACTACCTATCGGGTCCATCCAAATTAAACTTTTTCTCGTCGCTGAATATGATCTTCTCCCATTCACGATCCCACGTCATATGCTACTTTACAAATTCAGCCCTTGTTCAAGGTCCACTACGGTCAGTGAGGGTTTCTTTGCCTTCATGTACAGCAGGTTCTGCGCAGCTGCCAACTGAAGTGGACAATTCTGTTGAGATTTGCCGCGTGGAATGTTTTTTTCTTCAGCCAATCTCACTGGAAACCTCTGATCGCGCTCTGACAGAAGTCTTGTTCGCCCGGAAGACCTCATATGATTACAGCCCATCTCGAGTCCGACGTCGATCTCACCCTGTTAACGTTCACTGAGAGCTCTGGCGTGACCCAAGACTAAACTTGAACTGACTCATTCTATTGTAGACTTGTTTGAAAGGCCCAATAACGGTACTTTCAGTTTCCTGTAAGACAATCGTTTAATTTTCGGGGTGCGCTATCATTTTGTTACAGCAAGTTTTTGCATTTCCTTTCGTATTTGCTGTAACTTATAAAGGTGCTCCAAACTTATTGTGCCAATGTATAACTAACTCGTGCATATAGCCCACATGCCCATTTGCTGGTACATTAACAACTCAGAAGCTATCGTCAGAATGTTAGGGGTGCGTTATCATTGTTATGTTATTCGCAATTGGCATTGAATCTAATTACGAACTTAATTGCATTGATGTTATTACTAATCGAGCTGAGCCACTCCCAAAGATTTTTGACGTGCACGCAAACTTGCTCAGGTGATCGGTGCAAGGAAGAACTGAACTAGCCAGAAAATTTCTGAGCCTGGCGTGTAATTGGCATTAATTTCATTGCACTAAATTCTCAAGTACTAAATAATGCACACAATAAATAAATTATAATTCCATACAGGATCAGGTCAATTGTCAACGCCAAATTACCAACTTGGAAATAGAAAATATAATTCGTTCCATCCCAAAAATATAGCCCACATGCCGATTTGCTGATACATTAACAACTCAGAAGCTGTCGCCAGAATGTTAGGGGTGCGTTATCATTATGTTATGTTATTCGCAATTGGCATTGAATCTAATTACGAACTTAATTGCATTGATGTTATTACTAATCGAGCTGAGCCACTCCCAAAATTTTTTGACATGCACGCAAACTTGCTCAGGTGTTTCGGTGCAAGGAAGAACTGAATTAGCCAGAAAATTGCTCTGAGCCTGGCGTGTAAATGGCATTAATTTCTTTGTACTAAATTCCCAAGTACTAAATAATGCACACAATAAATAAATTATAATTCCACACAGGATCAGGTCAATTGTCAACGCCAAATTGCCAACTTGAAAATAGGAAATATAATTCGTCCCATCCCGAAAATATGACCTAGTTTCGTGTCTAGCTCGATTTGGCGATAGTCTTTTTTAATCGCTAATTCGATAAGTGACACACACAGCCCACAACAGATCAAGTCCATATAGCTATCATGGACACCAAAGGCACTCCGACCTCGTATATGTCATCTCAAACCGCCGATATTAACTACGGTTCGCTCAACTCAAAATCACGGTGCGTGTATTTCTCATTTCTGAAGTACGTTGGGATGTTTCCCTTTGATTTGAAGAATTTGAGCAATGACAAGAACACCCAGCACTCGAAGGCGAAGGTTGATAGAGATCAAGGTGAAACGAAATCAAAAATCTCTCCAACTACGACAGGACAGCATCGTATTAAAGAAAATCAAGACAGATTCAACCAAAATCTCGTCCTGACACCAGCATCGTGGAAATTCGTTTCCCTAAACCGCGTACTCCTAGTCTGGTACGTGCTTTACTACGCGTTCTTAC
Source organism: Mesaphorura yosii (assembly GCA_009869945.1). Classification (NCBI taxonomy): domain Eukaryota; kingdom Metazoa; phylum Arthropoda; class Collembola; order Poduromorpha; family Tullbergiidae; genus Mesaphorura; species Mesaphorura yosii. Next base: position 25,124 of record WIXG01000652.1, read on the forward strand.
TTTGTCAAATGATTCGAAGCGTGCCTGGCCTGTTGACGGTACACGACGAAGACAAAGGTCCAGCCAATTCAAGCTATATCAGTGTCGTCCGTTGGTCTGTCCCGAAATTGGTCAAGAACCTCTCAGCCGTGGGCTGGGCAATTCGTATCCACACGACTTTCGCCATGTTCCTGCTTTTCTACACTAAGAAGCAGGCCCTGTCCGATCTGATTAACCGATGGTACGTCGTAGAGTGCGAGTTGCGGAGTTGGGTGCGGCAGCATAATCAAAATCAGCGGGCAGTAGGCCAAACAGGTTCAGGAAACGTCAATTCGTACACCGCGCAATGGGCCATATTCTTTCTCGTCTACACTTTAGCATTGCTTTTCATGGTGGGTTCACTTGCAAATCAACTTCTGTACCCACGACATGTAATTTACATTTATTCCCTGCTCCCGCAATCGATGGAGCTTCCCTGGTTTCACGTCCTGTCGATCATAATCAACCAGGGCGCGTACATGATCAGTATCCTTCACTCGATAGCATTCTTCATATTTATGGTCATATTTCCAGTAGCCATCGTGGAATGCTTGCGTCTGCTCTCGGGCAATGTCGGCACTGGCACAGACACGATTGTCAGCATCACTCAGGACTACGACGAGCTAAAGGCGCTGGTCGAAGAATTCAATGTCATATTCGCCGGGTACTTTATGCACCTGAAGGCCACGAGCATGATCAACCTCTGCCTCCTCATCTACCTCCCTCTGCACTATCTGTCCAAGCTTCCGATTCTGGGCCTAATAGTGTTCCTTCCTGGAGCGGCGTGCGCGGCCGTGAACCTGTGCTTTGTACTGAGGGTCATGGGCGCGGTGTACACGGAGTCTGTGCACCTCAAGGAAGAAGTGGGAAGGGCAGTGGCAGTGGCCACGTCAGTGGGATGGCTGACGAGTAGAACGGACTCGCAGCTGTTCGGACTCCAGCCGGGAACGGAAGTTAAGGCCGCCGTCGCCTGGTCGTCAATTCTGGGTGCTCGAGACCGGCTCCAGCAGACTCTTCCGATACAGTTTCGGTGTGGCCACTTTTATTATGTGTACCCGTGCACGATTCTTACTTTCTTTTCGGTGGTCACGAGCTATGTCATTGTACTCCTCCAAATTGATACTGGATCAGAATAAGAAACGAATAAATTGTGTCTAGACTTAATCTAATATTGTAGCGCATTAAATTGTGGTTTTGTGGTGGTATTCGCTTTCATTCGATGGAGCTCAGGCTCACACGGTTACAGAGGATTTGCAGAGCCCACACCAAGCCAAGATGAGAATCCTTCCTTGCCGTGTGCAAACACCGTCTGCGTGGGAAGGTTTATGAGGCTATTCGTCGTGTATGCAGAGCGTTGCGTTCCTTGCATTGCCGCTGAATAATTACGTGCTTTTCGCTTTTGTAATCTCGCCGTTGAATCGTCCATAAACCAATTACGCCAGCAAGGCAATTCTGATTTCGTGCCTCTATCAGCAATTTATGCGAATTTTTAATTTTTATCGGTATTTATTAGTGTTTTTTGTGTTGCCTGGTCGTAGCGAAGTGGGTCGGCATGTCTTTCACCACAAAGACAAAGAGAGAAATAGACGCTCACGTCGCGGACGTGTTATCAAAGCTTTCCAGTGAGAAAGAGGTAAATTATTTTTATAGTTAATTTTTAATTGTAAACATAAGGTTACATTTCTTATACACCTTTTTCAGAAATCACTTCGTTGTTTCGGGTTTGCGAAGGAGTACATTAAGATTCGTGAATTCGCAGCTGCTCGTCGTTATTTAGAAACTTACACCTCGTCAAGGCCAAGTAATTTGGGCGAAGCCTACAAGTTGTTGGCTGATGTAAGGCAACAGTCCAGCCCTTTTAATAATCCATTGCTATCGACTGTAAAATAAGTTACACGTTACTTCTCTTTCAGGTTTACACCGAAGAAAATAACCCAGAAAAAGCCCTGACATATTATAAAGCAGCTTATGAAAACGGAAAATCAGGAGCTCTGAGTCATGGTAAGTTCTTAATATTAGCACTACTGTTAGAAAGAGTTGGTTAAGTTGGAATTGGTAATGCCATATTTCTAATTATTACACATTGCATAACTTATAATTCGTTTGATACAGTTTGTGATCTTCTTCGCCGTGGGGTCGATGATGGTGAATCGGAGGAAGTGAAGCAGAAATGGTTTGAACGTCAACGCTCGACAGCAAACACCAGTTCAACAGCGGTGTCGAATACATCGAAACTAACCTACCAGAATCCATACTCAAACGGACCAGTTGGCTCCAGTCTGTCGATATTGACTCCAAGAGTCAGGTCACCAGCAGTGGCAGTGCCAGTAGCCACCGCTACAACTAACGGCTCATTTTATACTAACGGTGGTACCGGAGACTCTTCTTACGGATTCAAAACACCGCCTGAGTTACTTTCACCGCCCAACAACAAGACATCAACTCCAAAGTTGAATAGAATATTTCCATCGCCAGACCGAATTGACCACGAGTCTATTACACAAAAAAGAGTGTTTGAGGAGAAACTGCAAGAAACTCTGGCTCAGAATCAAACAACTCTAAACCTCATGACGAAAATGATGGAAGAAATTAAAAATCTACGACTCGATGTCAACGAATTGAAACAAAATCAATTCAACGCCAGTTCTAGCAATGTTGTCTATCATTCTACAGCTTCGGAACCTGTCAAACCACGCGCTCCAGCTGTGGCAACCCAACCTTTTAAACCAGGAGTGGCAGGTCAGAATGTACCTGCCATTGTCCCGCCTGCTAAACCAGTAGTTCAAGCTACGACTACCCCACCTGTTAAGCCAGCAGTTCAAGCGATGCCCACTCCTCCGGTTAAACCAGCTACCCAAACTACTACCCCGCCTGTCAAGCCAGCAGTTCAAGCGATGCCCACCCCTCCGGTTAAACCAGCTATTCAAACTACTACCCCGCCTGCCAAGCCAGCAGTTCAGACTCCTACTGTTATCCCGCCTCCTAAACCAGTGGTCCAAGCTACCCCACTATCTAATTCAACAGTTCAAGCGTCAATAGGTCAAAATTTAGGCTCTGGTTCATCTTTTGGAACAACGACTCCAATTTCAAGCGCCGGTTCAATCTTCGTGGCACCGAATTTAAGTTCAAGCGCTGGTTCACCCTTCGGGCCAACGACTCCAACTCCAAGCACTGGATCAATTTTCGGGGCAACGAATCTAAATTCAACAGTTGGGACAACAAATCCAACAGAAACAACTCCGTTCTCCTCCTTTGTTTTCAAACCGGTGGGATTTGGCGACTTAGCAGCGGGTTCGTCCTCGAGTCTGTTCAGCAATTCGGCAAACTCCAGCTTCACTGGTTTCGAAGGTGCTGGAACACCACTCTTCGGTCTCAGCACGGCGAAGAAATCCGATAGCGTGGATGCAAGAACAACAGAGCAAAATGAGGATGAGCCCGAGGACTTTATACCGACGGCGGAGTTTGCACCCGTAATTCCTTTGCCTCCACTCGTCGAAGTTAAGAAAGGCGATGAAGATGATGACGTGATCTACGAAGTAAGGGCCAAACTATTCCGATTCGAACCCGCTTCGAAGGAGTGGAAAGAACGCGGACTGGGGAATATCAAAATCGTCCAAAACAAGATCAACAAGCAACAGATTCGAGTTCTGCTTTGGAGAGAGCGTGTTCTCAAGCTTGCATGCAACCACTTAATCAGCAGGGACATGGTGATAGACTTCGCCCAGAAGAGCGAGAAGCACTTGACGTGGACTGCA
>WIXG01000653.1:0-28854 GCA_009869945.1 Mesaphorura yosii
AAGAGCTCCACCTGGTCTGCTATTGAAGACTATAAGCTGATTCAGAAGCTTGACCAATTTGTTTCGGGATATCGCAAAGGACATGTTAACAAAAAAGGTTGTGATTTCGACTAACATCATTACCATGTATAGGATCTTCAAGAATGGCTCCGTTTTCGGGCTGTCTGCCTTTGAGGCGAAATAGAACCGGACCATAGTAAACGCGACAACGTATCCATGCCAGACCAAGTAACATGCGTTAAGAAGGAGTTTCCATTTCTTGGTCGTCACCGAAAATCGTTTAGTACCATGATTCCACTCCACAGCATGGATTTTGGCACAGGCCGTCCATCTAGCATAATACTCGACCCACTCAAGCTCTTTCTTTGTAACCATTTCAAGTTGAACACTCTCTGTTAAGGTTGAGATCGAAAGGGCCTACGACATGTGAGACGAATTGACTAAGGTGAGACGGTTGGGTGCCTGCAATTTATAAGCTCTCAGTCCTCGTGCCTCTACTCTGAGCAAATCGATGAATCAAGGCACTCATGCTTGACATTCCAAACGAATGATCCTGTTGTCATCTTTTCTGGTTTGAATTTCGTCTCGGAGAGGTTATCGATTACCGTTGATGATTAAGTTAATTAAAGAAGGCACGGACCAAAGGAAATGGGAATTTTAATTGAGCCTGATTAAGACAATTACCCATTCGACTTATCTTGAATAATTATAGTAGGATATTTTCTTCAAAGCTTTGCTTTCGATAATTCACTTGGTTATCGACATTACTCAAACATGGAGCAAGGGCTGGACAAAAAAACAACATATCCAACATCCAAAGAAACTTTAGTATAATATAATTACCACTCAAGAAATGTTGAGAAAATGACTTAATTGAGCGAATTTATACGAGAACCAATGTCTAGGAAGGAAGTTGAATATTGGACACCCCATCGCATCTAGTTGGAAATGAGGGTCCAGAATCGGGGTGGCATTTCTGATATCCATAAAAGCATTTAAAAAATACTTGGCTAAATGAATAATTTCAGACTCTGCTTATTAATTCGATTTCATCCGATCCGTTGTCTTTCAAGCGATTCTACCTGTCTAGGAGCCATGGAGAGGACCTGCGTAGAAACCGAGGTGAAGGCTTTCCGTCTGCACCTGATGATTGTAAACCTGAGTTCCATATGCTGCGTGTTGGTGACTCCCTTCTCCCACAACCTGGCCTGGGTGGTCGACGTCCACTTGATAACTTGGGAGTCGGCGGGTGCCGCCTCACTCCTCAGCATCCCAGAGCAGACGGCTGCTCAACTACTGTCCGTTGTAAAGCGTTTTGTGTCACTTGCCAATTAGAATTTGGGTGGCCTACATCGTAGCGATACACATGACGGTTACTCTAATCCGCTGTTGCCTGAATTTCAACACAGCCCGCAACACACCAGTACATCGACTGCATTCAATGTTCAGACAGCTCCAATTCCTGTACCATGTGGCCAACGACGAGTTTACAGCAACGAGGGAAGCATTCGTAATCTACGCCCTGCTGCATGCGAGCCTGGTGTTGGTTCCCTTCTTCGCACCGGCTGATCACTTGCGCCCTAACGCCAAGCAACAGGCTCACAGTGAATTTATTTTTCGTCATATTCACTGGATTTAAGATCACGAAAGCCAGCTTTCAATCAGAAACGAACAGCTCGCGTTTCTTCCTCCGGTCAATGGCGACAGTGTCAATGCCGACTGTGACCGAAGCCAAAATCCACAGGACGTCCCTTCGTTCGTACCACCCGCTCGTCTTTTCTCTGATCTGCGTGCCTCTGAATAACGCTTCGCTCGCGTTTGTGATGCAGAAATTCTCAATCAATTTCCTGTTTAGGCTAATTATCAGTTTTTGTTGAACAAGAAACGTCCTCCCGAAAATGTACACGTGTACACGTGATAGGATATTTAATATTTTATTTGCAGCAGAATATACGTCTATACGTGGTAATAGAATAGAATATAAATTTCATTCGATATCAAAACGTAGTCGAAGTAGAATATCTTTTATCATCTCCATATATGGTATGGTATTAGAATAGAATAGAATATACTCTTCACACGTTTGACTTTGACAGCACACAAAGGGACATGGACTCGAGACACGAGACGAGACGTTTAATTAACTAGTACGTTCATACGCACGTTGGTGGTACAGTAGAACAATTGCAAAATACCGACTAGTTAATTATTACTTACGTATAAATTCGTATTCGGATTCGTTTGTATTTTGTATTGTAGTCGTAGTAATCTGGCCTTACAAAATATAAAGTCACGAGTTGTTGAGAGGAAGCATTGAATTTACAGTACAAAAGTAGAATGAATAAATTTCAGTATTCAGTGCTAAAGTTATCAAGGCCACAGGCACGGACTCATGACAGGAAAACTACCTTATCTAATCTATTGCTATGCTATTGCTATTGCTTTGCTATTTTTTCTTGTGCTTTTTTGCTTGCTATTTGCTCTGCTATCTGCTACGGCCAGGCTATACTTTACATGCACGGTATGATTTGTGGTTCGGCAAGTCAGACAGGATGTCGAATGACGACAAACAAGAAGGAAGTAATTGCACAAACAAATGTTGAAGTACAAGTACAAAGTAGAAGTATAAAATACTTACTAACACTCCATTTGTCAAAAACGGAGGAAAACTTAACATCAACGTAAACGTAACTGGACATAAATAAATTACGTTACGTGAAAACAGCACGGCACGGCATAAAAATGCTTGACACTTATCACTAATCGTTGGAAAGAGATGAGACCCTGTGGCATGGTGCCCGCTGAACTGGCTGCACTGCATTGCAGGCAGGTCACAGATTGTAATTACTACTCCCCAGGCTGCACCCCATCGCCGTGTGCTGAGCGATCTCGCTCCGCAGCTTCTTGACGTTCTCACGCAACTTCTCAGCGATGGAATTGAGTTCTTGGTTCTCATGCTTGATCTGCTTGACCTTGTCCTCGAGCTTGGCGATGCGCTCCAGCTTGCGTTTGCGGCACTTGGACGCGGCCAGGCGATTGCGTTGTCGCTTGCGCTCGAGCTTGATCCTCTCCTGGGAAGCCATATCGATCGGGTTCATCTCAGACATCGTAGGTACCTGAACACCGGCGCCAGCGCCGTGCATCCCAGGCTCCTGCTTTATGACAACATCCCCGTAGATTGCACCGCTGTAGGCTGGATGTGTGTGCATTCCTTGCTGACCATTCGGTCCCCGCCCAGCTGAGTAACCGCTCATCATCGAGCCCGAAGTCATGGAATTATCGTCTGTGTCAAGCTCATCAGCTGATGAATTCAAGTTCTCTTGATCATCACTTCGGCCCCAGTCGTTATCTTCGCTACCAAGATATGAACCTGCTGCGCTGGACGAATTGTTGTACTCGTTGTTGTTGGCCATCTGGTTTTGTTGAACACGACTCATGGCATCCTGGAACCCCTTCATTAATACCTCTTGCTCCTCCAACGAATTCTTGGGGAACAGGAACTGGCCGTTTCCGTTGGTGGGCGTATTGCTCAGGATGGTAATGTTTTGCTGCATGATCAGGCGTTCAATCTCAGGCGAGCCCAACTTGAGCATGTGTAGATCGGGTGATTGGAGCAGTTCAAGACGGTTGTTCATAATTGGCGTGACGAGGCTCCCGTTGTTTGTACGTGTTTTCTTAATGACTGAATTCTTAGAATTGGCATCAAGGTCAAGAGTAAGGTTGCGTTTCAAGGCATCACGATTAGGCTGCTGAGCAGTCATCATGGTATTCGGAGCAGATGTGACGTATACATTATTATTGTTCATGTAGCATGTGGACACGGGTCCATAATTTCCGGTTCCATTGTAAGTCTCCATTGTGTGGCTGAATTGTGACTAAATCACTCGTCAAATACCTACAAAATGTTTACAACTGATATATTTTCTTGTCGACCTTCCTTCTACCTTAAGAATTCGGCTCGCCTCGCAAACCAGCTCACCTTAATTAGATGAAATGCTTATCAGTCCCTCAGTATCAGTGGTCAGTCGATCCAACGTCGTAGAAACTGAATACAAAGCTCCTCCAAGGCACACGGAACGTCTCACCGCACTAATCAGTACTTTTATTCACGTGTAAGACACTTGCAATAGCAACAGGCAGTATTTGGTGACCTTCAGATGGAAAACAGTTAATTAAATACGTAATAGTGTAGTTTGCTCGAAGCAGGAAATCGAATGATCGTCAAGGTGTCGTCTTTGTGTAATCGCAATCGCAGTCGTAATCGCTGCTCAATATTCCTTTACCAGCTCGATTTTCGTACTGTGAACCAAGAACAAGGGAAACCTCAGGCTTATATCACGATGACTCATTTACCATTAGGTTGCATGGGCTCTATGCTGTTCAAGCTAAGGCTGCACTGCACATACGATCAGGATCGGGAAATGAGCTCATTTTGGGAGCTCCTCATTGGCTCCCATTGATGACGTACAATGACGTGTTGATCGAGTACTTGGGAAAGAGTTGGCTTTGGCAAAAACAACTTCATACATTCATTACGTGAATTAGCGAATGTTGTTCTGTGCACTTGTTGAGCCACAGCCACAGAGACCTTGTACATTGTACTTCATCCCACCAACGCTGCGGAGATTATCATGCTCACGATCACGACTTTTCTCATTGTACTTGACTTGTCGAGCTCGAGTAATGTACGAGCCACGAATTCGCACTTGCTACGGTTGTGGCTATTTGTGAAATTCAATTTGCGAATGCAAATGTACGTAAATCGTAAATGTAGTTAGTCAAAGCCAAGTCAAGAGGCTGAGGCTGATGCTGATGATGCGTGTGGCTTTGAGTTGGCTGTGCTGTGATGATGCGATTTATTGCATGCAGCTAATTCAGCTGGCTACGCTGTCCTGCCTGCTTACGTCTAATGTTAATTCCACATGTAAAGATAACATTGTTCGTTTTTGGACAAACAACTCGTTGCTCGTTGCTCGCTGGCTGACTGCGATTGATTACATCATAACTTGGCTTGGATGCCAGCCGGTTCCATTCCATGTACATTAAATGGTACATGGACCAGTGCCTGTCCATGTCAATGCATTATGCAAGAGGCGAGACCGAGACCGGATGAGTACCTGATTCTTGCATTTAGCATTTCGCATTCTGCATGCTGTTGTGATGAGTGTACTTATTTACATCGAATTTCTTGGTAATTGGACTCCAACGGTGACTCAGCCCCAACAAAAATTGAGTCACTCATTCATTCTCGCTGTAAGCTGCTGCTGCTGCTCGGCTGACAACAAGTACCCGAAAACCCAAGTCATTATTTATGCGTGAACGTGAAAGGAACAGAACAAAACCATGCCATGACTATGACCAAATATGGACATGGACTTGGAATGGAATCGTGTTCGTATTCGTGTCTCCGAAATTAAACCAAAGCAGACAGCGACAGCACCTTTTTATTTCTCACATTTCATAAGAAGTAAAAAAAATGGGTTTACGCCTTTAAGGAGGCTTAAAACAAAGGGAAAACACAAAAATACTCTCATAAAAATAAATTAACGCATGAAAGTTCCGAATTGGTACAAAATACTACAATAAATACAATCGAGTATAAAATCGAAATTAAGGTTAGGAATTAAGAATACTGATTCAGGTCACCAGGTCACGTTTCATGTGCGGCAGCGGCGACGAGAGCGAGCCGGTGAGCATTAAATGCTCGAGGCGTCCTTGTCCGGGATGTTGTTGAGGTTTGGCGGACCCCGGACCCAATAGTAGAAGGGCGGTCCGAGCGTGAAGCAGTACTTTTGCTTGAGTGACTCGACCCCGTCCATCCAGTACATGATGTAAAAGTTGCACATTTCGTCCTCGTTCGTGGCGCCTATCTTTGTGGTCCGGTTCCGATCTGAGACCATCGTGCAGCGGGCGGCGAGGACGTCGCCCTGCTGGATGATCATGTTGGAGTCTTTGACGGGGTAAAACATCTGCGGACGCATCGGGTTCATCTTCCCGATGAGGCTCCACTTGTCCTTCCCGTTCGCCTCGGTTCGTACCCTGTAGCCCGCCACCACTCGACCCAGCTCGTGCGTGTGCGTCCGAAATGCGAATGGGTGCATGATGACTCGCTCGTTGATCTTGCATGCAGATTCCATGTACTCGGTGCTCTTGGGCGGAACGAATCCGTTCGTCCCGAGCAGAAACACGCCGGCCGCCTTCGGCTGCGGAGTTTCAGTGTAGTGTAGCGTGATCCCGGATTCGTCCACCTTCTCGGCATTCTCCACGAACGGGCTGACGTCTGCGTAGTGGACCTGCAGCACCAGGTATTGGATCGGACCCAGTCCACCGACTTTGAATCCGACGCCGTCTGGCAGGTCCAGGCGTGGAGCGTCGCGAGCCCACGCGTACACGACTTGCGAGCCCTTCCCACAGGGAGCGGCTGTCTTGAGCCCCGGCTGGCGCCCCGTCGCCATCTCACCGCAATTCCAGACTTCGTCCATGCTGCCAGGGGCCGAGCACCCGTATAGGAGCATGTGGTGGGCGATCTCCTGCGTCGAGTTGGGACTGAAGCCGACGATGTAGTACTCCTGGGTCGGGTCCACACGAACGGGCGTGCAGAAGTACGTCTCGGGCTACAAAAGAGCAGCAGAAGAATACGGTCTTATCAGTATTCAATCCACGTACTAAGTGCTCTTAATTCTAAGCCAAAAGCCACAGGTGTCTTATCTTTCCTCCTTACCTTTAATGGCCGCACTCCAGGCATGAGGATCGGAAACGAGTCTACTTCGAATCCATTTGCCTGATTCGCAGCGAGAGCCAATAATCCGAGTACAGCGATCGAGCACCACATTCGTACCATTTTCACTCACATCAGTCAAGTACACAGCAGTCTAGGAATTTAATCAAGTCTAAATTAGCAGCACAATTTGTATTCATAAAAATATGTCCGTCTTCTACGATTCTATGCTGCTGATGTTGTAAAATTCAGTGCTGCGCTGTAGTACAGAAGAAACCACAAGCAGAAATCAGCCTACGCGACCTTTTGTCAATGGAATTTCTCGCCAGCTTGTTGCTTTGCCGTTGCCGTTGCCCGAATAGAATTCCAGGCTGCCTGCCTTTCCAGCTGTGACGTACGAGCAACGATCGATCAATACTCTACAACTTACAACTACTCGACCGGGTTCACGTTCACATAAAAAGATGGACTTATGTAGCGACGGACGAGACGACGCACTGAGACTCGAGACGAAAGTAGGAAAAGGAAAACTGCAGCCAAGCCAAAGTCACAGCCACTGGTGTGGCAGGCATTCTGGGTCGACTCGACAATCGACCATTTCACGCTATCACGCTTGAAGATGAAGATGAAGTTTACGTTAACGTGTCTTGGCCGCTTCTCGTATCTCGTCTTTTTGTCCTAATCGAAATCCATATCATGATGACAAGATGAGCAGCGGCAATGCAATGTTTTCAATGTTACTCTAACGGGACTCTCTATTCTTGTCTTGCTCGGTCACGCGTCGCGCGTCACGCTTGACGGTTCAGTTCAATCCCTGTCGCTAATTGTGCTACGCTCACTCAGCTACCGCATCAAGTCTGTTTTGCATCGAAGAGAATCGTGATTCGTGATTGCGATTTATGAAGCATTGAATTCAGTGCGTACGCGTATGCGGTATATTTAGCTCTGTTTTTGCTCAAGCCCAAGCCACACCTGAGAAACTTAAAAATGAGCAACCGCAGAAGGCAGAAACCAAAGTCAAGTCAAAGCGAAAGCCAATTAACAGAGGCGGGGGAACCAGCCGAGACGAGCAGAGTTTATTGATACAAGACTTAATTAATGCAGTACACGCAACATACGCACAAATAAAAAGTGGACCAAATTAACGGAAGACGAGAAGGAAACGAAGGAAAGTACGTTTACCGTTTACGTTTTTATGCTACGAGAACGGAAAACAGCAGAGAAGCAGAATGGCCTTATAGACGATGATATCCCAGCAAACGAGCACGCCTCGAGCCTCAATCACGTACGTGGAGCTCAGGCAGAATTTGAACGGACGGAATGTTTTCAGGACGTTCGCGCGTGTGCGCCTTCGACGCCGAGACCTCGAGACCCAGCCCGCTCGCCAATTCGCTAGGAAGTGCACCGGGGCGAGGTACAGTTTGCTTAGCACTTGGAGGATAAACGAAGAAAAGGCGCCCTGTGACTGCGACTGCCTTGGCCTTGGGAAGAGTACCACAGCCGGATTGGTGCGGTACATGAGCATGTCGCTGTTGGGGCTCCAGCCAAACAGGTAGTTACTATACATGTAGAGCGCCTGCAGGAGAAACAGGACGCCTACTGCAATGGCGGATCGCGAGTACAAGTACGAGGCGGCGTATAGACAAACCTCGAGCCCTGCCTCCCGCAGGAAACTGAAGACCAGTTTGGGATAGTAGCGCCAGTAAAAGGCCGGGCTCACGTTTCGTCTTAGGGCTCGACCCTTGACCTCAACCCAGAAGGGGTTTAGGCCTAGTTTTTCAGTGAGCTTGAAGGCGGCCTGGAGGTATTCCAAAGTCTCGAGTTCGAGAAGCATCTTGAACGCAGTGTGCTGAAAAATGAGGCCACGGCATCACTTTTTACAATACAAGTGGCGTAAGCATTCATAACTAAATTCCAGTCTAGTGCGCAATTCGTCACCGCCATTAACAATTTGTCCTTTTCTTCACCAAAACCGAAACCCAATTAAAGGTGGCCGTATTGCATCTGGAAATGTTGGAGTTAATGCAGACATGCGTTAAATAAATTACCGCCAGTTAATTACGATGGGTGCACTGGACTGCGGACGCTTCATGTGTCATGCTTAATTAAAATCGTCCAGACTCGATCATCGGAGGCCTGAATTCTTGATGACCGCACAGCCTTCGAGTCTTGTCGCTTCTCGCTTGACGCAAATTCAACAAACGTCCCGCAATGCAATACGCAAACGGAAAGCTTTCACACATTAGTTCTTGCAAAATGCGCAATTTGCGCAAGCTAACACAAATCAATAAATTATTAATCATATACAGCAGCGAAGTGGCTTAAATTCGAGGTGGAATTTGCGCATTTGCACCTATTTCCCGTTGACGATGACGAAGGAAACCTCACATGCACATGGAGCGATTCCTTTGGATAATTTTCATATTAATAAAAGTTAAAACCCCTCAGTCGTCGTAAAGACTAAGAATAATGAGCATTTAATAGCTGAATGGTTACTTGGTCCCTGAGTACAACAATCAATTGGTCAAAAGGCACAAATTAATGAGTAATCAATCACACAACACAATGCAGTGATTATCAATGTTCAATATCAACAAGAGTTTAGCATAGTATAGTTTAAGGCATGGCCATGACATGGTAGGCACATTTTCAGAATTCAAGTCAGTCTACGAGCTAATACGTAGTACAACCTCAGTAATAGTAACAAGTTTAATACCAGTAACAATTTCAGGAAGGTAACAAAGCAGAAGCAAGAATTCGTAGTTTCATAGAATCCGTAATGACCCGACGATGACGGTCCTCAAACTTGTGTGGGTCGAATGTAGGACGAATCATCAACGCCCTTGCCCGTGTTCGTGCCCGTGTTCGAATTTGCATTGGCATTGGCGATGTCGGACGCTGAAAGTTTTCTGTGAGTCGTCGGTGGGGTTGAGGGCAGTTTGAGAAGAAACTCCGCTGCCCGAGCTACATCCCAGTGCACGTCGACCAGGACCGAGACGGCTTTCGTCGTGTCAGCCGCTCCTCCGAAGTACGAGTCTGGAAGCAGCGCTTTGAGACGCAGGACTTTGACCGCCCGCGCTCCATCGCCGTTCGTGAGCCTGAGTGCCCACTTAGCGTCATCGTCGCTGGTGCTCGCGCCCAAAATCCGTTTGACAATGCGAACCTTTGCTGGAGTGCAAAAAGGGTCGTCGATTTCGTTCAGATTCGCTGCTGGAGGCGTTAGCGTTTCTTGCTGCTGAGGCTGTAGTGGTGGCAAATAAATGCTGGCAGGAGTGCGCTCACGTTCGTACTCACGTTCATCCGCCTTTTTCATCTCAACTTGCGGCTTTTTTGAAGATGCAACTTCGGGTTCGGGCTCTTCCTCAAAGTTCATGTAATTGGAGATGTCGATGCTGGATGTTGATGCTTGGCTCAGTTGGCTAGCTTGACGCTGGTGAACAGATCCGCCCGGGCCGGAAGGCGAGAAGGTTGAACTGCCCGCCGACTCGCTACCGCTTGAAATCCGGCGCTGTGGCTTCGGAGGCGCGATCGGTCTCTTCTTCACGATGGGCGGATCAGGAGTCGATGGCGGAGGCACGACGGGCGCTGTGCTCATGCTGATGCTGGGCGGCGCCTGTGGCTCAGCAATTGCAGCCGACTGCTTGATAGGTTCTAGATCTGGAAGCACCAGCTCGTATCTCCTTTGGTGTCTTGCCACAGTGCTTTTCTGCTTATGCTCATCGGGTTGGCTAACCTTCTTCCGATCTCTGGGCGGTAACGGCAGCACATTCCCCGTCTTGCTCATACCTCTCAGCATTCGCAGTGGATTCTCGTCTTGTTCTTCCTCTGCCGCTGCAGTGGCAACTGCTGCTGCCGGTGAAGGCACTGGCCCGGGATCCGGTTTGAGATACACTTGCGTATAATTCGTCTGCTCTCCCTGAGCGTGCGGTGGTTTCTTCGGAGGGTCGATATCTGGGAACCGAAACACATTCATGTTCTTGCTGCTGGATCCCGCCGACTTGGTTGGCGGCGTCGTCGGCGTTTTCTGCACCAACAAATTGTACGCCTCCTTCGCTTCCTCCGTGAGACTCGACTGAATATCTGGGATTGAAGCCGCCTCCTGAGAGTAGTTGCGTTTCACGAGGTCGCGAGAATGCTGCCTCCCACCGAGTATGAACGAGAATTTGCTCCCGGTACCGCTGCCGCCTCCTCCTAAAATGCCGCTACCTCCTGTGCCGCCAGACGCTCCGATTCCGCTACTGCTTGTTCCCAAAGGCGAGTTTGGAGTTGCGGGAAACGACAGGTTGTCCGTCGAGTTTTTCTTGGATGCCAAGTCAAGCATTGATTTGGACGCCAATTCATTCGCCAGAGCGATTGCATGATCCAGCGTCTTGCGATCCGACGCCGAAATGGGCTTCACCGTCCCGAATTTCTTGCTGCTGCTAGACCCCTTCGCTGCGACGCTGCTGCTTCGCGGTTTGTCTTTCTTGTAACGTTCTCGCTCACGTTCCGACCCGCGACCGCGCTCCAGAGCGCCAAAAACCTCGTCCACGAGACTTGAACCGGTCCCGACCGTTGCCGAGTTTGGCAAGTCTCCGTCGATTTCGAAAGGAGAGGGCGAGGCGGGATCAAAGCTTGTGATGACGGTGTTGGGCGTGTCGAGTGGGCTCTGGGACTCCTCCGCAGGGTTTG
Source organism: Mesaphorura yosii (assembly GCA_009869945.1). Classification (NCBI taxonomy): domain Eukaryota; kingdom Metazoa; phylum Arthropoda; class Collembola; order Poduromorpha; family Tullbergiidae; genus Mesaphorura; species Mesaphorura yosii. The sequence continues at coordinate 11,390 of WIXG01000653.1, forward strand.
TGATGCCCAGCGACAGTGAACCGTGTGAAGACCCTCGCTTGTGCCCGTGCCCACGCCCGCTGTCAAGAATATTTGTGTTCTCCTCATCCGAGATTTCGTGATATTCGTGGTCGGGATCAAAGTCAGCGTCTTGATCTGAGCTCTGCGTTTGCACTGGAGCTGGCACTGACAACGATCGGTTGGTCGTCAAATTATGCAGTGCCAAAGGAGGCGGTCGCCTTCTTGTTGACGTGGTCGTAGCCGTATTCGAATGGCTTCCCGCTTGACCTCCTGCCTTGGTATTAGCGCTGCCGCCGCCGCTGCTGCTGCTGTTGCTCAGTAAAGGAGCAGTGTCGCTGGCAGTCGCTCCGTCGACTGGCTCGGACATCGGCGTGGGGGCAGGAGCCCGTTGATGTGCCTGTGCTTGAGTCTCCGGCTTGTACGGTGTGACAACCTGCTTCGGAAGCCAGCATTTTGTGCCTCCGATGAACGCCACGTCGCCAAATACTTGTCCGTTCGCTCCTACATGGCCAGTGTGCACCAAATCGCCTTGCGGAACGCTGATCATGTCCGTGCTTAGCCGGCTGCGTCGTAGTGAGCTACCGCGCTTGAACATTGAGCCCGAGCTGCTGCTGGTCCCAGTACTCGTACTCGGGCCCTTGCCGACAGAAGGAAGGCTTGGTGTCGGACCAATGTACGTGACCGTGTTGGTAGGATGAAATATCCCGCTTTTCCCACATTTCAGAACGCCCTTCCAAACGAGTTGATGTGGTTCTTTCTCGGGAGACGTCGTCACGCTTCCTTGTGACGACCCACCGGCCGAAGGGGACGCCGACTGAAGCTGCAACGGATTCTTCTCCAGCACCGTAATTATCTCTCCCGTGTCGTACTCCAGCATCTGCTCTCTGCATCGGCTCTTGGATTTGGCACTTACTTGAAACTCACGTATCGCTTGCACTTGCTCCGGTTTGCATTCGGGTAACAAATTTCTGGCCAACTGAGCAAAAGTGGGCCGGGCGGTAGGTTCGTGTTGCCAGCACTTGAGCATGATTTGGTAGTAAATCTCGTTCGGACAGCATTCAGGCCGCTCCAGCCGCTGATATTGGGGCTCGTCTATCGCCTCCAGAATCTGTTGACCCGTCATGCCAGCCCACGGCTGAAATCCGTAAGAGAAGAGTTCCCAGAGGACGACACCAAACGCCCAAACATCGGAGGCGCTGGTGAAGCGCAGGAAGTTGATGCATTCTGGCGCACACCAGGCGATTGGCAGCTTGAGGTTCACGTTGAAGTTGGTCTGGTAGTAATCCTTGCCAATTCCCAAAGCTCGAGACAGTCCGAAATCCGAGATCTTGACCTTGCACTTTGAGAAGACGAGAATGTTGCGAGCTGCGAGGTCTCGGTGGATAAGGCGTTTGGATTCGAGGTACTCCATCCCGTCAGCGATTTGCACAGCAAAATCAAATAAGGTGGGCACACTCGCATTGGCACGCATTGAGGGTTCCTTGATAAACTCCAGGAGCGAGCGGAGAGGAGCCAGCTCAGTTACCAGCATCAGAGCGGCGGTATCGAGCACAACGCCGTAAAGACGTACGATGGATTCGTGTTCGACGCTGTGCATGATTGAGGCTTCTTTCAAGAAATCAATTGGATTATTTTGCATTCGTTCCTGAGTCAGGCACTTAATCGCGACTTGGATCCGTTCTCCAGTCTCGGATGTCGTCCACACGCCTTGCTGCACGGTCCCAAATTCTCCCGAACCGAGCTTCTTGTGCACGACGATGGCGTCGGCGGGGATGATGTGACGCTGATGTGGGCCAGCTGGAGCCATCGATGCGTGGCGAACTCCTCCGCCGTAACCACCGGCCATTCCGCCTCCACCAAGTCCCATGCCACAAGCTTGAGTGGTTGTATCCTCCGAAGACGGATAATTTGCAGGAATTGCGGCCTCACGCGAGTGTGCAGCCAACAATTTCTTCTTCATCTTGCCCAGCACTGTCTGAGGGCAGTGTTTATGGAAGTATTTCGTGAGCCTCCGCATTTCCGGCTTCGACATGCCGATCTGAGCCATATCAGCCTCTGTGACATACTTCAGTTGAGCAATTGATTGAATTTTGAGCTCCGATTTGAGACTGTTGTAGTATTGTTGGAGTTCGGCTTCGATAAGGAACTCATACAGGCCGGGGCCCGTGTTGTGTACTTTCGTTGTCATGATGAGCAGAGTATTTAGTCAATTAGTTCGTTCGTTGGCTCCCGTGCCTACGATTCCATAAACAAAATTACGAAACAAAGTTTAAACGCCTGCCTGCAGTCAGATTCTGTATTGACAGTGATTGAAATGCAAAACTTACCAGTTATCAGCTCAGCATGGCAGTAGCAAAACGTCAACATCAAGTCCAGTCGTGCACTTTGCCGATTAAACGGAGTTCGCCCATGATAATGGCACCGGGATTTTAATTACTAACTTTTCGGTGCAAGTTGTGTTTTTTGTGCTTTGTGCCATGAATTTGAGAATTTGAGATGTTCGTACACTGGAATTTTGGGGCGATGAAAAGCCGAATGGAATTCCTGAAATATTTGCACTTTGAATCTTGGTTCAGCTCGACTCAGCTGATCAGAGATGGTTCTCGTTGCGCTCTCGCTTTCGCTTTTGCCGTTGCTCTCTTACGTTTTGCATTGTTCGCTGATCTTTCCCCTGCATCTCATCTTCGTGCGGATTCGTACCGTGTACGAAGACAAGATTGACCTCTGGAAAAGAATTAGCTGAAATAATGGCCTATACGTCACAAATTCTTGGTTTGGAGTCGAATGAATAAAGTACGGGAGCTATCTTGCATTGCATCAGTTATTCAAGTAATTATAACAAATTCATTACAGATCACAGATTGAATGCCAATTGCCAATTGCCAAAGCTGAAGAAGCTGAAGCTGAAGATTGAAGAAACTGAAGCGTTTTAGTCCGTGAATACGAATATGCTAATGCCATTACGAATTCAGTCACTCGTCATTTTCAAATTATGAGTCGATTTCAGAAGAAAAGATGAACTGTGAAGTAAAGAAATTTGCAGCTGGGCAGCTGTGCTCGTGAAACAGATTTCGCGTATTGTGAATTTTCTGACTTATCTAAATCGATTTGCAATCAACCAGTTGTTTATCCGAACTCTACATTGCAAATTAATCGTGAAGAATGCACCAATAGATGATTTTATGGATGCACATTTATTTGAGGTCTGTGTCGTGTGATTGAATCAATTTGGAAAGAAATTAAAATTGAATTGCATGACTTCTTTTGCCTGCCTTTCAACTTCTGATGTGTCACGTCGTTTAGGGGTACCGGCAGCTTCCATCAAGTCTGGCAAGATAAAGAATCGAGTTTTATACCCGTATTTGCATTTGCTACACCGCACCAGGCAGTGATGCGGGCGTAATATTTTTACTGGACTTACTGGACTCTTCCGTATTGTCTGCAGAAAGCGATCGATGCCTGTGTGAACTGCTGGACGCACTGCATGTAGGCGGTGAACTGAGGTGTCCACGGGAAGCCAGGCAAACCGCAATTCATGACAGGCGGAGTCTGAGCCCCCGCCACCAGAATGCAGCTAAGCACCAAGAAAATAAGACTAAATCCCTTCATTTTTGAAATCCAAGCCCACAGAATTCTGACTCTCGAAATTGTATTGCAGCAACCACCGAAATGCGAGCTGAAATTGTCGACTGTTGAGTGTTGAGTTTGACAGACATTGCGACTCAAGTTTTATAGCTGAGTGGCTAATGAGTTAATGAGCATTATATTTGTAATTCGTCATAATTGTACGTGTGTTCGTGTGGATACAGACGGGACACAATTTGTACAGCTGTGCCCGCGACTTTGGTTCCATTGATATGTGACAAACAACAACTTTATGACCAGTTGGCAGGTTGTTGGCAGGCTGCACTGCAAATCGGCCTACGCCAACAATGCAAGAAGAGAATCGGCGAAATATAATTAGCAGTTGATCATAATATCACAATGCAATGGTGAGTTCATGCATACGGAGGCTTAGCGATTTGCGATTTGAGTTGCGTACTGCGTTGCTAAACTGGTTTAATCTACCGCTATGTTCCAGTTTTGAATGTCAAACACAGAACACCGTCCAGAAGTGTTGAAGTGGAATTTTAACTACGACTGGAGCACTAACAATGGCATAATCTTCATAATTAATGTAAATATCGGGTCGAGTGATGAATGACGGGACGACGGAAGTTGCACAAGTGCAATATGAATTGAGGCGCATTGTAGGGGCAGCGTTAATGAGTGTAAAGTTAATTGATTTTAGCTGCTGGCAAGGTCTCGCTGCACGTATTGAGACTGAACGCGCTGGACTTTGTGAACATACACTACTGCATGGATCCGTCCGCCTTCCTGAGAACCAAAACAAAAGAATCATACGACTTGTCCGCGTACTGGACAATCTCTTCCATGCTCGCTCGCAGCAGACAACCCGTGACTTGTGCCGTGACGCTGTATATCAGTACTTCCACGTTCCACGGGCGACAAGCGGCACTGCGGCGAGCGCACGATATAAACCTTCACCTGATAGATTTCTATGTTCAGATTGAAATTGCTATTGCAGTTCCTGAATCCTTGATTGTGTCCGGCCTCCGTTCCAGTCAAAATGGGTTTCGTCAGCCGAAAATACTTGCTGGCTGGCTTGTTGCTGGTGTTCTTGCTTCTAGCTGGCGTCGGTCGTGTGGTAGGTCAAGGAGAGGACGAGGGCGACGAAGCGAACGAAGTCGATACGGGTGGCAGCAATGGCAATGATAGCGGCAGTAGCTTTGACGGGGACGACAGCGGCGGAGGTAACAGTAACGCGGAAGAGGAAGGCTGCCCCGAAAGCGAAATGGACGGAATGATGAATATGATGAACACGATTGTCCCTGCCGTGCCAAAATGCATTCTCGGTCCGAACGTTATCAACCTTCAACTCCGTAGTCCGATCGAGGCGCTGCCACGGATTAACGTGAGTCAACGGTGAATGTTGAGCGTAAATATGCTGACTGATACTATTGATATACTTTTAATTTAAATTCACGGCACTCAGTGCGTCCTGAAATGCGTGCTCGCGGAGCTCGGAATTTTTGGAGAGGACGGGAAGTTCAACATCATCACTGCGATGGAGTTCTTCAAGAAGATGCGTCCTGAAGGACGGCGACCGGGAGGAGGTGGGATGGGAGGGAGCCAGATGCAAGAATGCCTCCTGCTGACCGAAAACTTCAAACCGGACGAGTACGAGTGCCGAAGCTACGCGTCCTTCTTCCAGTGCATCATGAACACAATAATGGAACGCATGATGCCCAGAATGGAGGGCTGCATGGGTGGAATGCTAGACGGCGGCGGTGGTGGTCCGATGAGGGGGCTGATGGGCTTGGTGAGCTCATTGTCTCCGATGGGCATGCTCGGCAGTGGTAGCGGAGGAGGCCTGATGAGCCTCCTGGGTGGCGGTGGCGGCGGCCTCCGAGGTCTCTTGGACGGAAACGGCCTTGGTCAATTGCTTGGAGGTGAAGCTGGCGGCAATCTCGCAGGACCACTGAACGGGATTCTGTCTGGCTTAATGAGAGGCGCCATGTCGGGTGGAGTAAACGGGCTCCTCGCTGGCGACCAAGGCCGGGGTGGAGGGCCTTTGGGAAACCTGCTTGGCGGAGGTCTCGGTGGCCTCCTCAGCGGAGGCGGAGCGGTTGGGGCCGCGAGTAGCATGACACAACTGGGCGCGGCTAGTACAGGTCTGAACCTTTTGAGTACCATGTTGCAAGGGCAAGGCAACCTGATTGGAGGCGGCCTGCAAGGAATCATGGGCGGAATGATGGGGCGAGGTGGTGGCCTTCTTGGCGGAAGAGGGCTTCTACGAAGGCGGTTGATGGGAAGGCCAACCAATGCCAATGGCACGATGGGAGTACGGCATAACAATCGATTTATGTCAAGAATGCAAAGAATGGGAGGACGGAATGCCAATATTGTTGGCCAATCATCGGCTAGAGCCAAGGCCGCGACTGCGCCTGCGACTGTGGCAAAACGTCAAGAAACGCAGTCTCCTCCAAGCTACATTCTAACCCAATTGCACTCGAACAGCACCAACTCAATCGTGTACCAGTTTGACCGAGTAACGAATCTGGCTCGAAGTCTGCAGCTGCTGACAAATAATACGGCCAAGCTGTAAATGCTTAATGATATGAATGAAGAATAAAATGAGCATATCCTCGCCGAGAATTTTAACTTGGGAAAATATAGTTTATTCTTCCTAGAAATTAGAAATTAAGGAGCAGTGCAATCAATCCGTCGAACGTAAACTTGAGCTCATTCAAAATCAGAAGGAAATCAATGAAGAACAGCGAGCCAACTTGATTCTTAATTGGTCGCAATGATTTGAGCACGACTTGAAATTCCTTTGAATTTTCTTCTACTGGCAAGCGGCGGTGGGCGCGGCGGCATTGCGTCAAGGCTGTCAGGAAACGGACAGACTTTCTGTTTGAATCTGCCAGAAGGTATAAGTACATGTAAAGATTAGAGCCACAGATGCCAACTGTCAGGATGAGCAAGATGAAGACGAGCGGATGTGAGATCAGAGTCAGATATTGCCTGAAGAGGAGATAGCACGTGATCGGTCCCATGATTTCCAGCAGCGTCTTCACAGTCGGCACGTAGACTCGTCCAATTGTGTTGTTGAATAGCGAATTTAGTATCATGTATGGACGATACTTTCCAGCCAGATTCCCAAATGCGAAACCGTCCTGCTCAGTAATTACAGTCATGAGGTTCTTTAGATTCGAGCTTAGCAGTGTACAGTAAAGGTAGAGTGGCCAGAAGTAAAGCCAGGCCACAGCATTGATCCTATTGAGGATCAGGGCTTCGATTATCCACGACGCGCCAAACGTGTACCAGGTTTGGTATGCTCGCGGAATAATCGTATCCAGATGAAGATTGTAGCCTCTTGTGAACAACAGAATGATGATCATCGTGTTAAAGAGCATGTTAGTGTAAATATGGAACACCTGCAACAGCCTTCGCTGGAGTGGACCGACTTGATTCCTCGGGAACCCTGCAATTGGCAATTTCTGTCGTAATTGCTCAGATCAGACTCATTCCAACGTGAACTTTATGCGTTACCTTGCTTGTGATCGTAAAAGGTTGGCGCATAGAGTTGCGTAACGAGAGACGCCATTTCGGGCTCGCCTGACCCCATTACCACGAGCAGAGTAAAGATGCTGGCCGTGAGCTCCAAAGACAGGAATGCCAAATGCGTGGTCGCCTCAACTGTCAGTAGCGTCGGTGTCGTTAAACAGAGTTGTACAAATCTGACCAGCGAATACACGCAGTGTGCCATCGCTCCGCTTAAATTTAATCGCGCCGCGACGAATTTGAGCTTCGAATCGGTGACCAACATCGTCCTCGCGCCGGGATTCCAAGTGAAGGGATGTCCAGTCCAAAGGCACGCTTCCATGTCGAGGGCGCACATTAATTCTAAGGTCCTCATTTTGCGTTTGTACATGGCGGATTTGACTATTTTGAAGCGTTCTCCAATGGTCTTCACTACTACACTTCTTAAACGCCTTAATCGTAGAGTCAGTACGAGCAAGTAAGTTTGGAACATCACTAAGCGTCAAGCGTGGCACTTCCAGCATTGAAGGAATTATAGCGAGTGCTACGTGGTAACACGTATATTCCATTGCAGGGACTTTTTAGCTCATGCACGACGTGGAGTTGCAATTTCATTCCGAATTAGAAATTTTTAATCGGTGAAGCATATTGAAAGAAACAACAATTACGGGTGAAATAGCAAACAAATAATTTGAAAGCTCAAAGGATTGTATTTTAATTAAAATTGCCTTGACCTTCACGGTCTTTGAATTTTTGAACGAAATTTTAATTACAAAGTCCAAGGTTTGCCTGACCCTTCTTTGCAGCTTTTAAGATATTGAGCATCGATCTGACCTCGTGAATTTCTGAGCATCAGTGTTCAGTTTTAACCAACCTAGGCAATCTAACAGCAGCGATTCTATGAATGCGCGTCAATGTCAATTCCGCTGGAAGCGAAAAACAACCTGACTCGATGTTTACTACTGGAATTACTAGAATTCCATGCATTTTATACTAGAAACCATTGATTTCGTACTGGAATTTTGGTACTTGCAAAGTAACTTTGCTGCTCTTGTTATATTCTGTTTGTTTGTCTGTTTTGTTCGTCACGTGCTGTATAAATGGCTGAATGCTTGATTTATGAAAATTCATTGAAACCTGACGCTCAATGCTCGAAAGTATGAAAGTAGTCTGGATTTTTGAGAATGACTGACTTGCCTTTTATTCAATAAGAAACGTCATCACGATTCCACTTTGATCTAATGACTAATGGATCCATTAAGCAGGCGGTTCTTTGATTTGGTTACTGACCTCAAAAGCAAGGACAATATTTACTACAATACACTGTCTTCTTTTGCCTGTTGAACACCTCAGTCAAGTTAAAGTGGCACGATGCCCCTTTTGGAGACCAAGACGCTGGTCTTCATCGAAGGAGCCCTCAAACTCGCCAGGAGCATCGGACTCACACCACTCAGAATTGACGTTCGCGCTCGCAAATTTAAAATATGCGAATCGAGAGGGATTTGGTGGGCAACCAGGGCTAATACGGTCCTGGCTTGCATCGGACAAGTGGTCCTACTGACTTTAACGTGGGTTTCGACTGATTTGGTGGTCGAAGACAGGGTTTCTCCTTCGCTGTTCATATTCTTGCTGCTGGGTTCGGTCCTGCTACCATATTGCATATATCTCGAGTATTTGCTGAGCTGGGGCAGCGACGTGCCGCCGTACGGACTCAATTCCTTGATTGCGTTGTTCGATAGCATTCAAGAGATGAAATCTGACAGAAGCGACGATCTGAGGACAGGTGTAAAACTACGCCAAACTCTGCGGATTGTGAGTGCTCTCGTGCTTCGAGGGCGGTTCGTATTTCTGGCCGTTATTTTCGAAGGAAGTATTAGTAATTTTCCTTGAGTGTACGAAACGTGTGGAGCAGGTCAGTCGTTTTGAGTTCCCGGAGCACTTTCCGTTGGTCGCCACGATTTTGACCTGCTTGCTGTGCGCCTATGAACTCAACTGCGCCTACATCTCGGTGAATTTCATGTTCACAGCCTTCATAACTATCTACTGGTATTACGGGTATATCATGCGCAATAAATTAGGAATTTCGGCCTGTCAGAACGCGGATCGTGTGATTCATATCTACCGCAGCTTGTACATGGTCCTCAATTTATTCGTGGAGTGGGGGTGGTATCTGCTGCCAGGCGGTGAGCTGGTTTCACTTATTGTGTCCCCTCTTGGGCTCTACCATGAATGCGGATTTCGTGGCAGTACTTTCGAACGACTCCTGTCAGCATGTGTTAGTGCAGAAGGCGCCTTCTTCTCCACGTACTTACTCCATGTTTTCGGAAAACTGTACGCGGTATCGGAGAACTTCCTCTGCGAGCTGGACTGTAGCTGCGGACCAATACACCAATACCCCGGTAGAGGCAGAAGGCAGCGAACGGAGTGGGAGATTCAGAGGAGGGTTGTCAGATCTTTGCGGCCCTTCAGAGTGTACATGAGCTCGCTGTACGTCGTTGACACAACAAGTTCTGTAGAATATTGGGATGTGGTCGTTGATAAAGCCATTACGCTTTTGTGTTTATTTCCTTCGTCTTAATAAGGGTCTATAATCAAAATACGTGTATGAAGCTGGTTAGTGTTAGAAATTATTGCGTTGGAATTAAGAATTGGATCGTTGTAGCTTTAAGTTGATTTATCTATCGTTATAGTGATCTCGCAATCATTGTTGTGGTACCTTTTGGCATTTTGGCTCTATTCTTTGTCTCAGTTCTGGTTCCATTGTATTCAAGTTCAATGTTCAACGGTCACTAACGAGGGCTATAATCTGTGTCATCACATACCTGAATTTAGCACGTTATGGTGTAGAATTAAAACGACAAAAGCTTGTGTGATTAAAATAATTAAAAGAATACACCACTATTGTCGCAATTATGCAAGGGATGACCGCATGACATTGCAGATCACATTACCGATGTCGAATGCATCTCGTGAGTACGGCTGAAAGTCTGGACATTCCTGTTCTGGACATCGCCATTGCAGATTGCAGAGACAGGAGCGTAAGCCAAGCAAGAAAAAGACGTGATCGCTGTTCGACACAATGCAGAAAGTTTCGTCTTCCAAATGGCCGAGCATTTTCTTGGCGCTCGGTGTGCTCGTATTCACTGGCGTAATCGTAAGTCGAATAGAATATTGTGGCAAAGCTGATTTGGACCTGCTTCGACTTTGAATTGACCAAAGGTTTTAATTTTTAAACAGGAATTCGGTGGAGCAGCCGACGACGAAGGCCGTGACGGTGACAATGCTGACTGTTCTCAGCTATCGGGCCTGATGCCAATCATAGCTCCAGCTGTCATAAAATGCATGCCGAGAGAGGCGCTAGCGGGTGTCGGCGGAGGCAACCTCGGACCACGAATCAACGTAAGTAAAGTCACTCGAATGTCGATTGCCACCAATTCAAATGAATGATATTTGAAATAGAATTTCACACTTTTGTATTGCAGTGCATGGGCAAATGTCTGTTCACCGAACTGGGCGTTTTCGGTTCTGACGGGCAGCTGAATTTCACATCTGCCATTGCGTTCGTGCAGAAAGCTTTCCCAAATGCTTTGTCTGGCGGTGGTGGTGGTGGCAGCAACAACAACGGGCAAAGCATGCAGAAGTGTCTGGAGCTGACAATTGACTTCAAGCCTGATGAGCCATCGTGCGAAAGTTACGGACCCTTTTTCCAGTGTCTGATGAGTCGCATGTCAGAGCGCATGGGACCGAAGGCTCGGCAATGTTTGGGCAGAATGACCGGTGGCTCAAATGGTCCACTTTCAGGAGTGTTGAACATTGTAGGCTCCACGGTATCCAACGGAATGGGGGTCGTCACGGGTCAAACTCAGGCTAAAAATCGAGTAGGAAGTGGAGGAAGCGATTTTGGTGGCCTCTTAAGCGGCGGTGGAGGACTCGGAAACCTGTTGGGTCGTGGCGGTGGAGGAGGTGGAGGGCTCGGTGCCTTACTGGGGCGTGGTGGAGGAGGCGGATTAAGTAGACTTTTAGGTGGTGAAGGTGGTGGAGGGCTCGGTGCCTTACTGGGGCGTGGTGGAGGAGGCGGATTAAGTGAACTTTTAGGTGGTGAAGGTGGTGGAGGACTGGGGCGTCTCCTTGGTGGTGGTGCAGGTGGATTGAGCGGCCTTCTCGGGCGTGATGGCGCAGGAGGTGGCCTGGCTGGGCTGTTGGGCGGCAATGGTACCTCTAGTGGTTTGCTTGGAGGTGGAGAAAATGGTGGTGGAATGCTGACTAGAATCTTGGGCAGAGGAGGAATTGGTAATAGAATATAGCATGCATCTGTTGGACATTAAGGAGCTTGTCAGTGATCTCGCCCATTGGACAAACCTTTCAATGAGTTGTGCGAAGTACTGAATAAAAATCAAGAACCAGAACACATGTGGATCCAAATAATTTATTTTTGCCAATCAAGATTGTGACAATCAGTGTAATTATTCACAGTGTTCAGATAAAAGTGCATTTACAGCAATGATCAAAAATAATGAATGTACAATTTATAAAGATTTAACGGCTCTGTGCTAATGTCATTCTTTAATCTTTTGCCTACTTGCTCTATGTTCCCGCAGGGCCTGTCTGACGATAAAGTTAAGACCGTCAGTACATGCGAACGGCCTCTCATTGGTATGAGTCGCCATGTGAGTTTTGAAAGAATATGAATGGGAAAATGCTGCTGCGCAGAAAGCACATTTGTAGGGTTTCTCACCAATATGAGTTCTTTCGTGGATGAGGATGTCAGATGAGTCGCTGAAGGATTTTTCGCAAAACTGACATGCGTACGGTCGTAGATTCGTGTGCACTCTCCTTTCATGTATAGTGCCGCGTCCGGATTGGCGGAAAGTCGCTTGGCAGTAGGTACTTTTGAACGGTTTCTCGCCAGTGTGGATCCTTACGTGCACTCGGAGGGTGCCTAGATCAGCAAATGATTTGTCACAGAATTTGCATTTGAATGGTTGTTCTCCAATATGAGCTCGTATGTGGTCATCGTGTTTGTCTCTAGTGAAGAATCCCTTGCCACAATATGTGCATGAATACTTCAGATCACTGGAATGAAACGATTCATGTTGTTTATTGTCGATTTCACGAGCCAAGTATCTAATCAAACGTACCGCTGCTTTTGATCAGGATGAGCTTTGCTCGTGTGAATTGCCAACTGCTACTGCTTTCTGAATTTTTCTGAGCAAAACTTGCAGTGGTGTGGCTTTTCTCCCCGATGAACAGCTCGGCAGTGACCTAAAACTCCGGCTTTTGAGGCATATTTGTTGCTGGCAGAAGGGACATTTGTGCGTTGGCGCAGATTAACTGCTATAATTATTTTGGAGAGGTTCATGCGATGAACGCGTACTCGGAGGCGCTTTGGGCAAAAGTCTGGAACAATCACGCAAACAGCCGTGAATAACTCATGAAGTCGTTTAAATTGAAATGAAAACACAATTACCTTTTGTGGCTAACGACGAAACGGATGAATTCATTCCCGTTTTTCGTTCGTATGATGCGTCCGAATGTGCGTTTGAAGGGTTCAGGGAGGTGGTGAATGCTGGTGGGTATAATCAGCACATGTGTGGCTTCTCACCAGTGTGGATCAACTCGTGTGTTCGTCGATTAGTGGTTCGGGTGAAGAATTTGGGGCAATATCTGCAAGCGTACGATCGTTCTTTCGTGTAATTCCTTACATGGACCTGAAAATGCTGATTCTGAACAAAACCTTTGCCACAGTATTGACATTTGTACTATCTTTCACCGGTGTGAAGAGATTCATGCTCTCTCGGTACTGATCTGTCTCGAACGATATATCACACTGCTTGAACCAGAGCGAAACAAGGAGTGCATGATTACCTGATTGTCTAAAATTACTAATTACTGGTATGGTTATTGATTTCTAACAGCCTTCGTGAATTTCAAGAGTGTGCTGCGCGGAACTGGAACAAAATTTAAGCTGAAACTGAAAGCTTTGAATCTTGAATTTGCGTAACTTAATTTCGACATGAATTAAGTAAGAGGCCCCTGCAAGAACTTAATCCCAAATACCGGGCCTTATTTTGTAAACTCAGTTGTTGTTGTTGACTGTTGCTTGTGCAATCCTTAAGTCCCTCGTTGAGCGCTGTTTCGCCAATCCCCAGCACAAGCATGAAGGCCCCGCGTCCCTCAAGTGCTCAAGTCCAAGTGAACAAGATTGAATTTATTGCTGATTTGATAGGTTGTCAAAGAGCCTCAGACTCAGGTCGCTTTATAAATTACAGCTCAGCCGAACATTATTAATGTAAGAATAATAGTCAGTCGTACTTAACATACAGGTTAGAGCTAAAAAGTTTAGGTATAATCCAAGATCGCAAGAATAAGAATCCATCGCTCCATCCCTTCGTTGCGAATAATTCAAATCTTATATATCTATTTTATTATTGAATCAGCTAGGCAGGGCTACGGTTAAGAGCGAACGCTGTCCATGGCTGCTTTCTTGGCTTTCACGAGTGCCGCCAACTCCTTGAATCGGACCATGCATTCCTTCTTACTCCTACCAGGCACACAAGCGGCCACGAGTCCCCAGCGATCAGGTTCCTTTGCTGAATAAGTCTTGAGCGCCTGCTCTAGTAATTTTTGCTCCTCGGTAGTCCAGGGCTTTGATTCTGCGCCTGTGCCGTTGCAGTTCTCCGGTTTCTCGGGCTGAGGTCGAGGCTTGGCACTTGCAGATTCGGGGACGTCGGGGAATCTGGTGCTCTCTTCAGCCTCGGCAGGAACTGCCTTGTGCGTCTTCTCGAATATCGCGAATGCTTGCTCGTTTGCCACCTTCTTCATCGAATTCTTTGAGAAATCGGAAGCCTTCATATCCTTTGCCTTGGCCAATATTTGTTTCGCTGTTCGCTTCTTGGTCGTACTCCCTTCAGGGGCGTGTTGGTGTAGAAAATTGGCAATGACCTCCCATCGTTGATTGGTTCCAGCGGGAAACAGATTCACGGCTTTGATCAGCAGACTAAGCTCGTCTGGGTTCCAATCCTGCTCGGATTTACTTCCTGTGCTCGTGTGATCACCCGCGTCGTTGCGAAGGGAAGCTGCCTTTGTACTCTCCTCCTTTTCTTTTTCGATCTTCTCTGTCACTGCAGACACTTGTTCCTGGAACACAGTTTTGGCATCGTCGAAGCTCAGCTTCGCCAGCTTTTCGTTCAGTGTCTGGAGATCATCGCTGCTGAGAATTTCACACAAATGCTCGATGCTGGCCATATTTTCCAGTTCCTCAGTCCTGTTTGAGCTGAAGTAATTTAAGTCTTTACAGATTGTGCGTAAAGTTTTGCGTTCCTTTTTCAGCATTTTCTTCTGTAACTCCTTTTCTTTCTTCATGGCCAGTTCTTGCTCTCTTGCCAACGCCTCCTCCTTCTCACGTTCAAGTCTGGCCTTCTCGTTCACTTCATCAAGCAGCCTTTGCTCCTCCAACTGCTTCTGTCGCATCAAATTTTGCTTGGCCTCTTTCACTTCCAGTTTCCTTTGCTTCTCTTCGTCTTTGAATCTGGGCACTCTGAAGTCCAAATCGTACGCAGCCTGAACCACACCACGGATTCGAGCCATTTCTTCCTTCTTCAGCTTTGCTCTGGCCAGTTTGTTCTGCTTGTCGATCCATCGGCGCTCTTCACGATACTGGCCCTTTTCCTTCTCCTCTTCGTCCAGGTACGAATACTCACGCCAGGAGTCAAAATTAAACCAGAAATTGTAAAACTCGTCGACGTCCTCGCGGGAAGTGAACTCGTTCCCGAGAAAAGGGACTGGCTGAATGTTTGACCATCTTGCATTGGCAGCAAACCAATTCCCGTATACCTTGTAGAATTCTGACTCGCTTGCAATTTTCTTCGGTGGTGTAGAATTGTTGAATAGTGGATCCACTGAGTCGAACGAGCGTCGCTTCAAAGGTGTGCCAAGAATCTCCTGAGCTTTAACAATGCAGGCGAAATAATCTCCTTCAGGATTAATGGCTTGTCCGGCTCCTTGACGTTTATCGGGATGGTGTTTAAGACATCTGATTCGGTAGGCTTTCTTAATATCTTCATCAGTGGCACGTATTCTGAGATGAGCCAGACCAAGAACAGCGTAATGGTCTTGATCCTTCCACTCGACTGGATTCAATCCTTCTAGGTAGATCTTGTCGTAGGTTTCTTCAGTCTCAGGAGGGATGCCGTAGGCTTGATCAAATTCGATTCTGTGCTGGTGAATCAAGGCTTTTATCACAGCAAGAGCGAGAATTCCATATTCGTCAAGCGGTTTGAAGAGAATGTCCGAGAAAGTCGCCACTGCCAGATACTTTGACTTCTCCCTTGGCATGGGATAATTTCGTTGGGCCATGGTCATGGTCAGGAGTCGACGGAGCGAAGAGGAAAACGAATATTCAACGAGATTTGGGCGTTGAATCGGAGCAGCAGGAGGGAGTTCGATTGATGAAGTTGAGTCACGACCTGAGGAGAGTATTTGTGTAAATACAAATTCTAGAATGAATGAATAAAAACGGGACGGGTAATTTCCTTACTCACATATATCCGGTTGGTTGATGCTTCAGTATAATTGCAAGTTATATAATTATCTTGGTTTCTCTTGTCTCCGCCTTATTTTACCATTTCCAACCGTGATTAGAATCCGTCGCTGGAACTTGATCTAAGTTTACTGACTGACGCTGACACTGCGCCTCTTAATACTTTAATTCAATTTCCTTTGCTGCAATTTCACCAAGAGTCCACATGGCTCGCTCTTTTCGTCCGGTGGTGCTGTGTTTCGAACCTGTAGCCCCGCTCGCCTGTACTTTACTTGCATTTTGATGCATTGCATGGAGGCAAGGTGCGAACAAAGGAGGAATGACTCATGACTGCACATTGCAGGTTTTTGCAAATTGCAAATTGCAATTTTCAACCTACCCGTGATTCGGGTTGAGTACCAAATTAGTAGTCCCACAATGGCAAAATGTCATGTGATGGAGTTAAAGGATTCCATGAGACAGAGATTGGCAATTTGCGTCACTAATTTACAAACACCTTTCCAGTAGTGTTTCACGCAACGTCATAATTTGTCTTCATTCTCGGATTGAATGGTCTTGTGACGGATTTTTTGTTCTAGTTTTTACTTCAACAGGTTGCTCTTGTTAGACTGGAGTCTGGCTCTAGCACTTGTGGCAACGGACTTTGTTCGCAAGGTCGCTCGGCACGTACCTTTGCTCCTACCATGCTTTGACGTCCTACCATCATTGCCAAGATGTTCAGGTACTGGTTTTGTTTTTAAAGAAGTGACTTGAAGCTGCAGTCATGTGCACGTTTTCTGGTATAAATACCGTGGGATGACAGAATCTCGTAACAATCCGGCATTATTCGACCGCGGAGTCTTTACTATTTACTCGAAGATTTACAATGGCGCACAGAACACAAGACTTCGGCCTTTTTCTCGTCATTCTGTTGTTCGGGTTCAGCGTAAGTTTGGATCCCACATTGCAGTTTACTGGACTCGGACCAACTTTTGGGTAAATGTGTATTGCATTTTACAGACTCTTGCTGCCGCCCAGGCCGAGGATGAGGATGCCGATTGCTCCAGTACGAAGGACACGATCGCTCTGGTCGCTCCAGCGGCAGGAAAGTGCTTGCGGACACAATTACCGGCCAGCGGAAGCCTGCGAACGAGAATTAACGTGAGTCCTTATATTCCTTACTTCGGTAGGGTCGAGATCAATATTGATGATTCCATTGATGATGGGATGTGATTTCTAACATGGTCCTCATCTGCTTTCAATCTTGTTTTGCAGTGCAGAGGCAAATGCTTGTTCACCGAGTTGGGTCTCTTTGGCTCTGACGGACAGCTCAACCTCACAACCGCTCTCGCCTACGCCGATAATGCAATGAAAGGCAGGAAATCGGATCCTGAGAACTCTGCGAATCTGCAGAAATGTGTGGAGCTGACACTCGATTTCAACTCTGACGACTGCGACAGCTACGGTCCGTTCTTCCAGTGCTTGATACACCAAATGGAGAGCCGCCTGACGTCAAGGCCGAATGCGAGACGTTGTCTGATCAAATTACGTGGTGATCGAAACAGTCCCCTTTCAAGCATAGTGAATTTTATACGCGGCGGAGGGGAAGGTGGAGGACTTCTTGGTGTTGGTGAGCATGGCACTGGCAGAGGTCTTTTCGGCCGCAGAAACCGTGGCGGAGGTGGAGGATTGCTCTCGAAAATTCTGCAAGGAGGGGATCGTTCCATATAAGAAGTGTAATGAGCTATTCTCTTGAGTTTCTTCAGAATTTTTTTGAAAGTACGCTCGAGGTAGTGGAAATCAAAAAATTTGATATGGTGCACGTAGACCCCATGTCATA
>WIXG01000654.1:0-28813 GCA_009869945.1 Mesaphorura yosii
CTCAAGCTGCCCCTGCAAGGGGAACGGCCTTCTTTCAGCAAAGACGGAATCGTGACCCACTCCTCTTGCTGAACGCAGTATTTCATTCGTTTGACTACTACACCATCTTTCAGTTACGCTGATTGGTCGCTTGTACTGATAAAAACCAGCCAAACACTCGTAATGTCACTAGAAACGACAAGGAGGTTCGCGTATTCCTCAAATATATGGAATAGTCGGGCTGAACGAGCAGATGAACGTTGCAGAGCGCAGATTCTCAGCCGGAGAGGAGTTTTCAGATGGGGAAATTGTGCCTACGCCGGGGAAACCTGCTGCAGGAGGAGTAGAATACAAACAGCACCCAACCCGACGTCCATTCTTTTCATTCTAGCACGATTTTGCAAACTAAGATTCTTGTTTAACATAATTGACGGTCGGAGTTCTAGCATAATTCTAATTAACATTTGCCTTTGGCAAAAAACTTTCGAGAAATCAAGGTCCATGGAATGCGTTTGTTGTGGCAAGTCGCGGTATTCATTTAATAATTAATTTTGAAGGAGTGGAAAAGTACTAGGCACATACAATTAAATAAGATTAAAGTAGTTTTCCAGCCAAGCAGTGATTGATTAGAAGATAAAAGGCTCCGCTCAAAAAGGTTTATTCAGTTTGTAGGGGTTCTTATTCGTTCAAGATTGCGCTCACTGTACCCGTTTCCTTGTATGTAGCGCAGAGTCCAGTTCAAGGTGTCTCTTCGCCTCGTACTGCGCATGAGATAGACAGTTGTCTTTTAGCGACGCTCGCATTCGCATTTGTTCTTTTGTAATGTTTCTCGCCAATTCAAACTAAATTAGTTTAACTGTGCTCCTCGTCTTGTGCAAAGTGTTTTACTGAATGACAATTAGATTCAGTTGCCCATCAGCCCAAGTGACCATTCAGTTGCGGTCGATCTTGTGCCACCATCAAGCAGCAACGTTCAAGGTTCACCAAAAGAAGGTTTAGGTTACGACCAGGAATAAGAAAATGTCTTATATCGAAATTAATTCAGTTTGGAAAATAATGTAATGCAATATCGCTACTCGAGTTGCAATTTGCAAATGAATGAATACGGGAAAGAAACGGTGAAGATTTGTATTCCGATTTGCGAATACAATTTAAATAAGTATGTTCATTATTTACACAGGAATACGAGCGAGTTCACTGGCCAATTATAGTAACGAGTTCAAAATACACGCCTGATCCTGTTCTTCCAAACGTTGTGAAGGGTCGTTAACTTGAGTGCAAGAGGATTTTCAAGCGACAAACTATTACGTAATAAACTCGCAATTAATTGTATCACAGTATGACAAAAACAGTGTCCAGTAAACCATACAAACGGCTCAACACACGTGCTGCAAAAATTCTTGATAATAATTTATTGGCGACGAAAAATCACGCCGAGGGCAAGCTGGGACGGCCTAATGAGCTATTGGCTAATTAGCTGAGTGCAATGAGCAATGTCAGTGTTCCATTCAACAGAAAATGTAAGAATGTCATTTTTGCATTACATTCCATGTAATAAAGCCCCGCCACTCCAAACCTAATCGGGGGGAGTGACCTGGCCACTAATTGGGCATACTTTCTTTGTTCCTGTTCCGTTGGGCCCACACTCGCACATTCGCACAATGGCGTAGGTTCAAACATGGGCCTTCGATTTTGCCCAAACACTAGTTGTGACATTAGCACCAAGCAGAAGGAATCCAACCCCGTGGAGCCCAATTGCAAATATCCCTAATGTGATGGGACTTGGGAAACGCATGACACCCACGATGCAAGCTATCGCCACGAAACTGATCATGATCTTGTACTTGAGGATCGGGACCACAATCACGATGTAGATTGCGTTGAAAAGTGTTGTTGTAATATAAAGAGCTTGGGACACTGTGACGCTCCTTGCAACTGGGGCGCTTTGCTTCAGGGTATCAAAGGTCAGGGCGAAGAAGAGGAATGGAAACACTTGAACCTGACCAGCCATTACGTAACAACACCCAAAATGGGCCCCCGTGATTGCAGCATGTACAATGGGGACGAAAGGTGAATTGTAAGCAGTCCATGCGCACAGAAACTCGATGGTTGAGAATGAGAGAATGCAACCAAAGATACGCATGAGCCTGAGACAAACGATCGCGTAGCCCAGAAATGTCTCCCGCATGATCCCCTTTTCCGAATTTCCAAAGCTCTGATTCTGATTCTGGTGTACGAGAATATTGAACAGCATGGCGAGTTCTCTTCTCTATATGGCGAATGTAAGTTGTGCCAAATAAACGGGAAACAGGAATGCAAAAATGGTCAAGTACAATACCCACAAATCAAAACGAAGCTCCTGCCCCAAGGATGCGTGGAAGTGAACTCGGTACGCAGCATGGCTCGTGATGTATGTGGCGAGCCCCAAATAGGTCCCGTAGGAAAGTGTGGCCAATTTATCAGCCGAAGCGTTCAATAGGCATTGCTCTTCGTCAAATTTGAGACCCAGCGGCAATTGTTTTTTGGTTGCGAACCGTACAAAATAAAGCACGATGTCGAGCTCTTTCGGGGACAGCATTTTGTGGCGCGTTGTATGGACTTAGGGTACGAGTACTGAATTGAAGTTGTTCAAAATTGTAACATTAAAAATGGAACCGGGTCTTCGAAGATTACCAGTGGCAGTGAGTAAATAAAACACTTTAATGGCTTATCATGACTTTCCATCTGAACCAACTTGACCCACAGCTACGATTAATATAATGGGGCTTGTAACAGCGAGTGAGCCCGGACAGCTTCAGTTCAGCAGAGATGGCAAATAGCACTAGCAAAATTAAGACATTTTAAATTACTTTCGAAAGAGAAAATGTTAGAAGGAAGGAAATATCGTATTTAGTAATTACATAATTGAGCCAAATCTCACTCAAATCTCAAGTGGGGAAGACAATGCTTAAACCCCCAGAGTACAAACTTTACTTGTACTTGGGCCGCTGTTCAGCTTACTCACTTAATTTTCAAGGACCATGCTTTCCTGCGCACACTCCGTAAAATTATTGCATTGTCTTGCCATTTTGTGCAGGGGAATAAGTCATCTCAAGCGTCACGACTCGCGACCAACCACTATTGTGTGCAAAAATCCAACACTCTCACGAATCAGAGTGTATGAGGTTTTTCTTTCTTCGGATCGCGTTATTCTTTTTGATGTCCAAGACTCATTTTCCAGACAAATTACCAACGCAATTTATTCGGCGAATATAGTCCTAGTAAATTTCAAAGTAACTGGCCTGAACGAATGAATGAATAAATGAACAGTGCTTTCAATGGCTGGATCAATAACTTCGCCATCCTGAGGAAAGCCCGAGGAAATAGGAATTTTCCTTTCCCTCCACAGTTGAATCCAAAAGGCACTCAGTCTCTTCCAATCATTCCGCCTGATTCAATGAGTGCAGACAAAATTTCCCGTTCCACGTGCGTCGTGATGGTCATAGTACTAATCTTGGCGCTTCATCAAGTGCGCTTCGCGGTCGAAAACCCGAAGCCGGTTGGAGTTTACGTCTATGCCGCACAGCCACTGGCACAAATTTCAAAGAGCGATCACACCACTGTGATTGTCGTCGGAAACTCAAACATGCAATTTGGTGCAGTTGGCGAAGCGGATTATCCGACGGAGTGGATCTACAATGACGATGACGTAGGTTTAGACCTTGGCTTGCCCTATCACTTGTAAACTTCTAACCTTCTTTTTCCTTTTGTGTCACAGACCGATCCAACGAGACCGAAGACCACCTCCTGGCGCTTGACACACTATTTCAAGCTTTGGCTTTTATGCTAATTTGGAACTGAAAATACCAAACTTGCAGTTAGAAGAGAGTGTACTTTGCAGGGAAGTTTCCAATCACTCCAACAACATATTGGTCAAATTGGACCCGAATGTCACTGCTGGCCAGGTTCACATCACCCAGGAGAGGGGCGTCCTGTTGCCCGCGGAAACCGAGGACGGTCCTTGTAATGTCACTGTTCAAGTTGGCCAAGCACGTGTTCAGATTCACTGGCGATGCGTTAGCGCAAGCTCGCCATTGACCCCTGCCCAATTCTCAACTAAACGATGTCATACAGCTTCGCATTGTGCCAGCATTTACAGGCGTTGGAGAATTTCGGTAATAAGCTTGTGGAAACGTGAGTTTAATTTCAGTATGCCAACTCTGAACGTTTTCTAGCCAAAATGTATCACGAAAGTCGAAAATGGCACCAAAATTGATCACAATTGGTTCAAGATGTCGGATCTGTACTCCGGACCGGCTGTAATGATTTACCAAGTTCCAGTCGCGGACGGATTTCAGAAGGCTTCTGTGGAGTACTTTTTCACAACACAAGATAAAAAAAAACAATCCGTAAGCGATACATGACACCTCGGACGATTGCGAATCTTGCGGTTGGCTGAACATATTACGTCTGAATGCAGACATATCCAAGTCGGAGGTCGACCTGTCGAACTTCATCTCGATCGACGTTGACCCCGTGATCACCACCTACACGGCTTACACGCCTGAAACATTAAGAACTCAATGTGTGATTAATCAATACGCGTTTGCACGTTACCGCCAATTCACAGTGACTTTGAACGACTTGATCCCAATTGGTAAGTGCATCATTTCGTACAAGACTGCTTGCAAAATTCAAGAGTACGGGTTGTGTGTACAGAACTCGACGTTAGATCACAAGAAGACAATGGCGAGTGGCTCTGGAAGTCAGTGGAAGCTGAGATTCAGCTCCAAGACCATGGTGTGGGCACATACCGAGTTCAGTGTGGTGCATATGTCTGGAGCAAGCAGAACCAATTTAATAAAACAGTCACGTTTGAAGTGAAGGACCCGACACCCCTCACTTTGGCAATGGAACCGGGCAAGAGCGTGAAAATGTGACATTCAATGAAGGTCAGTCAAACCAGAAGCTGGACTGCGACGTGGACGGCGATCCGAGTCCGGAAGTGACTTTGAGCTACAACCCAGCGCCCGGTCTCCAGTCGCAAGGTCGGCACTTTTTTATTGCAAAAGTGTCCTCTGAGTGGCACGAGGGACTGAGCGTTATCTGCAGGGGAACAAACAAGTTCGGACAAAGGGCGACAAAAGAGTTTACGGTGCCTGTTGACAATGCCCATTCTAATGCTAAACCAGAGGAGGCAACCGCAACCGGAGCAGCGTCGACCACCACGCATTTCGTCATTGGCTTCGTGAGCGTAGCCGTTGTCCTGCTTGCCGTGTTGCTACTGTTTATGTACTGCAAGTTTATGAGATTTAGCAAGGCGGTGGTGAGCGTTCTGACTGACGAGGAAGTCAAGGAATTCCGCGAGGGAAAACAGAAGCCGGACACACATGTTGAATTTAGGCCGGATCCAACGGACACTGACGAGCCTCTGTACGAGAACCAGCTCGCAATCGACTGTCTACCTTACAACTCAGAGTTTGAAGTAAAGAAAGAAAACCTTGTTGGTAAGAACCATATTCTATTGACAGGCTTCAAAATATGCAACTAGCAGTTGCGGCCATGAAATAATTTCCAGACTTATGGTTTCTCAGCATAGGCTCGGAAGGAATTGTTGACCAAGACACTGGAATCCAGACTCCGAATTCAAAACATTCGGCGGAGTTTACAAAATGAAAACCTCAGGGACAAGCAATCGATCAATTGCCGAATGGTTTCAATAAGTACCTATTCGCAGAATTCGACTGGCTTCTGGCTGATATTAATTATTCAAACTCCTACCGATAAGTTTGGGTCGACCCCGGAGGAGTTGCATGTAATTCAAAATGCGTGCTTGCAAGTTTGCAGGACGTCAAGTTCTGATGGGCCAAATGGTTGGAAGGTGGCCACGGTTATATCAAGCCATAGGGCTCCAGGGGCTGCTTCTTACTCTCACCCGCTGAAAAGCTGACGCCAATTCAGGTACTGAAGTGTAGGGATTAGTATTTCGAAAGAAATAGCTCAGAAATGAGGCACACTTTCTAAAATGCGCGCACAAAATCCTGCAATTAAAATATTGCAAAAATTCCTTGCTCTTGTCCTCCTGTGTGAGACACCTTCTGTCATCGCGTGGAATCAGAACGTGAGCCACGAAGAAGCGAGTTTCATTCTGAACCTTATTTCATCCAGCCGCAACTATGACAAGCGCCTCGAACCGGGCTTCGGCGCTTCTCCGACCACCGTGAACGTATCCCTCAACATTCAGAGCATCTCGGCCATCTCGGAGCTCAACATGGACTTCACCGTCGAATTCTACCTGACGCAAACGTGGGCTGACTCCAGGCTCCAGTACAACCATCCAGGACTGGAAATTTTGACCGTGGGCTCCGAGTTTCTGCGCAAGGAGATCTGGCTCCCCGACACGTTCATCCTCAACGACAAACAAGGAAGCTTTCACCCAACCGCGGAGTATGGATTCATCCACCCAAATGGGTTCGTTCGGTGGGAGATGCGGGTTAAGGTGACGGCCCGCTGCGAAATGGCGCTGTTCCTCTACCCCTTCGACACACAAGCTTGTGCGCTCTTGATTGGGTCCACCGCATATAGCGACACGTCCACCTCTGAGGAGGTGGTGTACAGGTGGGGAGTCGAAGGGCTGTGGACGGTGGACACCGCCAATGTGTCCCTGCCCCAGTTCAAGGTAGTCGGAAGCAGAACGTCCGACGATGGGAGATTTCTGCAATGGCACCTCCTGCTCACGAGGTCCGTTACCTACTTCCTGTTCCGAATCTACGTGCCCTGTGACCTCATCGTGGCCATCTCATGGATTCCCCTCTGGATTGATGAGAGCGCGAGGCTGGAGCGAGTCGCCATTGGGATCACGACGATGCTGGCACTGACCACCTTCATTACATCCGTTAATGCCGAGCTGCCGAAGATCTCTTACCTCACAGCAATGGACCTCTACCTCTTTGCCTGCTTCACGATGGTATTCGGAGCCGTGTTGAAGACGTCGGTGGTACGAGCATACAAAGCCGGTGCGGCGACGGCGATGGCAGCGCCTCCAATCAAAAAAGGAGCTCATTCGCCGAAGCGGCCAAGACAAGTGTGGAATTGGAAAAAATCTGCGGGGCGTAGGTGGAGAGGAAGCAGTGGCCAGTGTGTTCTGGCCCCAGAATCCTCACCTGATATGAATAATGTGGCAAACGGGAGTGCAGCTGCAGTTAAAAGATCAGCAAAAATGCAAGGAGGGCAGAAGTACGGTAGAATTCTATTCCCGCTCTCTTTCTTGTGTTTCAATGTAATCTACTTGAGTCTGTACATGTGGCTGTCAGCTGTAGATACGGAAGGGTACTCCATTTATGTTGATTAGATGCATTGGTAGTTGACTGTGTATCAATTTTATCTACTTAAGATTTGAGCACAGTAATTAATAGTATTATAAATGGCATTACCAGCAGTATCAATTTTGGGATTTTATGGGCAGCGCTCACGATTCGTGGGCCACAAGGAGCTCTGGAGCGCCAACCCAAAAACCAATTTACTTATTGAGGAAGATGAGTTTTTACGGTTGTTACTTTTTTATTGTGCAGTTTGAGGGAGACACCGAGGGAGAAACGGCAAGGGGCCTACAGGGGTGACCATGCAAGCCTTGTCCAATTCATGAAATTTGTGCCAACGACTACGTTTATTTACTCACAGGTTTTTGTCAAATGAGTTAAAGAGTTATAGCCACCCCCGGCAGAATTACATGTAATTTAAATCGGGCGTGCTATCGGAGTTTAAAGAATGCCGCGCCTGCGCGACCGAATGAGTACTATCGAAGTGCGTGCCAAGATTTTTTCTACGCTGGGACTCAAGGGGTTCACCTCACGAAAAGCCGCAAAACTCATCAATTGAAGGGTTCAGTATTCTTCGAAACATTGACAAAAAAAACCCTTGGAGCAAACTTCTAAAAAGTGTGCAAGGACTCTGTGATTATCTTGAAAGGATTCCTCCTCCTTCTTCTGTATGACGCGCCTCGGACCGTAGCGTTGAGTGTTAACGTGAGCCATGAGGAGGCGAGCTCAATTCTGAATCTGATTGCGCCCAGCGGCATTTACGACAGGCGCCTCGAGCCCAATTTCGGCAGCACTCCGACTCTGGCCAACGTGAGCATGGAAATCATCTTCTCGGCCGTCTGGAGCTCAACAAGGACTCACCGTGGATTTTTACCTGACCTAGCAGTGGACTGACTCGAGGCTCCAGTACAACCAGCCTGGGGTGGAGTGGTTGAGGGTCGACTCTGAATCCTTTCACAAGAAGCTCTGGCTCCACGACACGTTCGTCCACAACGAAAAGCAATGAAGCTTTCGCCCCATCGAGGAGTTTTGCCTCCTGCGCCCAAACGGGGAGGTTCAGTGGGAGCTCCGCCTGACTGTCACGGCCCACTGCGAAATGACCCTGTCCCTCTACCCCTTTGACATACAAACTTGCGTGCTGTAACTCGTAAAGTTTGTGTGTTCCGCTCAGGACCTTGCTTTGCGCCTTGTCTTTGTTCGTGTTTCCATCCTTTGTTTCTCCTGATTTTAAATTTGAGGTTTGGCGATAAACACTTCGAGAGCTGTTGAACGGAAATACATAAATCACAAATCTTACACCTTGTGCATTTAATTGGCTACAGGATATTTATTGACGGCCAATTCAGGTTAATTCACAGAATTTTTAGGTCTAATGCTATTGTCCGGATCTAGACCAAGGTCAACGTACATGATACGGTCATCAGAAGCGAAGCCATCTTGCCCACCGAAAATGTAGACCCTCCTCTCCCTTTCTACGTACGCGCAGCCCACTGCAGCCCACGGGAAGTCAAATCCCTTCACCTCCACTACAGTCGCTTCACCTGTACCCAGGTCAAACCGTACGAAATTGCGATCAGTCGATCCATCTCCACTGCAGATGAGATACGCTTCACTGCCCGTCCTAACAACGCAGAACTTCCTCATCCGGCCTGTGTTTCCAGTTCCCAGGTTGTATGAGAGCACATCGCGTGACATACCACTGGTCGAGAATAAACCACCAAATAAAAAAATGTTCTCTTTGCCTGGGAGCAGCAACCCCGGCTGGAACAATACGTCCGGCAGTTCACCGTGGAGTTTAAGCTTGTAGTAGCGTGGAGAATTTCCAGACGTCCTTGGCATTCGGTTCCCCACCAAATACGTACAGATCCTTGCCATTGCCCTGGTCGTGGTCGCACAAAACGACGGGCGTCTGCAAGTAGCGCGGTATTCTGCCCACAAGGGTCCAATTTCCCAAGCTTGACACATGCGACTCCCAAATGCCCGTTTTTGGAGGGTTCTCAGAACGTGTATCAATCCCCATGAAGAATAGGCGCCCGTTGTCAACCCAAACGGTGCGTGTTTCCACCACCCAAGGGAGGAAGTCACTGGCAATATCTGTGACTGTCTCGTTGGAGATCGAATATGCTAGGATTTTGTTCCAAGCGAAGAGGTAGATAGAGTCGTCGACGTCAAACAGAGCGGAAATGTCATAGCGACCGAACGGTATCTTCGACTCGGAAGTTATGAGCTCAAGGCCCGGCGATCCCGGCTGGGTGACCTCGGCGCTGCTCGATCCGCTGGCGAAAAGCGGGACCATGGAAATAGCAAGAACTGCCAACGTTTCTACAAATTTACACCTAGATCTCGTACGCATGTCCATGGCAAAGCTTTCTACTTTACAGTGCTTCACGCCTGTAAATTTGTGCCTGGTGGGCTGCGCTGGTGCTTTTCGTTCGAGTTCGAGCGACAAGCTGAGAGCCTCAGGAATGAGACCTGAGATTAAATTTTGGCCGTGACTGCAATTAAAATTCAGGCTCGGCCTCCCGTCTTCCATATTTAACACTAAAGTCTGTTAAGCCAGCTTAAGTTCGTTATCATCCTACAATCAAATGTGCGTACGTGACCTTATCTGCGAGATAGCACTGAAAAATTGAATGTTCTCAAGTGGGACAGAACCTTTTGAGTGGTCCGTTCAGTTAGTCAGTGCAGTCCAAGCCAAACATGTCTTGTATCGCAGAAGTGCCGGGGACAATGAAATTTATCCTCGTTGCAGTCGTGGCCCTGCTCATGGGTCAACAGGTCAACGGTTCCCAGACAGCAACTTCCCTGATGTCAATCAGTCCCACGCTCCGGAATGGAGGAGCGGGACTTTAAAAGCGAGGAACTCGTCAGGGTAGTACGGGTCTCGCAGGGCGTCTGTGGCGTTGATTCTTGGGGTAGAACGGCTCAACTCGAGTCCCGAACTTGATCTTAGAGTACAGTCCGTATTTCCTCGTACGCCTCGCAAATACAGAGGGTGTCCCATTCTATTTTACTCAAGCTCAAAATCAAGAATTCGCATGATATGTAACATCTATGAATAGTTTTCGTGTTCTCTATGTGTTGCCCATCTATTTTAGACACCATGCGTAATCTTCGCTTCCATGCTGCGAAGGTCCTGTCGACTAAGCTCTGGTTAATAGATGTCCACTCCTCTTTCATAAGTTTCAAGAGTCCTTGGCGGGTCGTGGGGCGCTTCTTGAATAGTCTGCCCTTGAGATATCCGAAGCCAAAAAAATCCATTGGTGAGGCGTCCGGAGACTTGACAGGAATGTCCGTGTTAGCAATGATCGTTATTCCGAACCTAGCCTTCAAGTCCCTTGCGTAGGCTTGGGTTTTCTTCGCCGTGTGAGAGCTAGCCATGTCGTGGTGGACGACAATCTTCGAGAGTTCACCAGGATAGAGCTTGGGTAGTTCTACTTCCAGTAGTGGCTTCAACACGTCATTGATGTAGTATTCTGCACAAACTTTCACTTTTTTGGGAATTCGGATGAGGGGAAGGGTCCCACGGCCACAACTTGCCCCTACCACCATAAATGTAGTGAGAAAATTGTCCTTGTTCATCACCCAACTTCCAGGCAGCGCCTCTCCTTTCCGGACGTAGCAGACCTTCCTTTTTCCGGCCACATTGTGAAGTCCGAACTTGGTTTCGTCCAGGGACACGACAAACTCGTGCTTTCGACCCGAAAGGCATCGCTCGTCCAGCTTTCTGCACGCCGTCTTCCTTCTGGCCATATGTTGTGGTGTGAGCTTATGAACTCTGCTCTTGCAAGCGATTCTTTTGTTTAAACTCGCAATGACTCGACCCACAGTGCTCTTGGATATCTTCAGTTTTTTGCCAGCTCCCGTTGACTTGCCGGATTCGCCCTCGAGGTCAGGGCGTCGAGTTTCCTACGGACGGCTTGAGTGACTACCCTTGAGGGTTGCCGCTTTTTGGGTGAAGGGAGGCCTTTTTGCTTTGCTTCGCGCTTCTTTCCACTTGAGTTGAGTATATTGAACACTGTCTTTTGCGATATCACCACTCCATTACTTTTCAGTTTAGCCACGATGCCTCTCTGGGTCAAGTTTTGGTCGGAAAACGCCAGAACCATACCCTCGACTTTCGGGTCCGTTATCTTAGACTTTATGCGACTCAGATTCGATAATCTGATAAGACGTGCTATAAAACCCTGCTCTTGACTTGTGCAGCGAGAAAAAGTCGTTCAAATTGAACACGCCTGGAAAAATCGCAAGGGTAGCTTGAGTAAAATAGGATGGGACACCCTCTGTACTACCAAATCTCGTCCTGACTCGAGTATGCTTGAATCCAGCCAGGGTTTGGTTGGAAGGAGAGGCTGTAAAGGTGGCTTGGGATGTCACAGGCGCAGCCCGGGTACGTATTTGTGAGCCACGTCGTAGTTTGCCTCCAGAATCGTAAAGGAGTCAAGTCCAAGCTGCTTTTGTAGTTGAATTGCAGCGCAGAGCCCTGAGAAACCGGCTCCGATGATTGCCACAGTGGGGATGGATCCGTCAAGGTAAGTTATTTTAGGAGTCATGCTGTAGATGAGGCACGATGAAAATCTGGTGGTGAATTAAACCGCCTGACAATGTGATGTGCAGGGATTTATTTCGCGTCTGCATTCTGCCGATGCCAATTAAGAGACGTGCCACAAAAGAGGCATATCTTGTGATGTTGATTTTGTTCTTATCGTCGTGTTTGATGTTTGGCAGTCATGTCAACTCTGGGCTCTTGCCCTGAACCTCTTCCTGGCCAGCCACGCCGCCTAGGGAATCATTTAGCATTAACCTGACCTGAATCGTCTTTGATCACATTGCATCCAAATTGAGATTTGAGAATTACACATGGACCACGTGGGTGGCAAGAACGGGGTTCGAAACCTTGCAATTCGATGTGCAGGGACTCAAAGGTTTGAATACAGACCAGCCCCGTGTTATCGCGTTTCGCCCTGC
Source organism: Mesaphorura yosii (assembly GCA_009869945.1). Classification (NCBI taxonomy): domain Eukaryota; kingdom Metazoa; phylum Arthropoda; class Collembola; order Poduromorpha; family Tullbergiidae; genus Mesaphorura; species Mesaphorura yosii. Next base: position 12,246 of record WIXG01000654.1, read on the forward strand.
AGTGTTGAGGAACAAAGGATGAAGCCTTAAGCCTTACGTCGGTACAGGCTAAAGCAAAGCCAGACAAAGCTGTGGCTGTGGTCAGCAAAGTCTCCGTTTCAATTGCTTCATTTTCGTTCACGGTACGGTGCGCAATTATTTGCGTTAGCTCCTGACAACAACAACGGTCTACTCGTTCTTGGAGAGATACTTTAATTCCATCGAACTGCGGCGGTATTCGTCTGAAGTAAACACGAGTCCGCACCCAAAGTACTTCCACGCAAAGTGACTGGAGTCAACTCCCAGGCTGACGCATTCCAGCTTAAATCAATAAAAAGAGTGTCAAGCCTCTTGGGAAGCTTTCCATCTAAACATAAGGCATGGGTCTGGCTTTGTCCTTCAACAATTTGAGACTAATTCACTTTGCAAGTATTCCCAGTGTCAAGTCGCTCGTGTTACCGCAGTTTCTTGGGACTCCCGCGAAGACGACTCTCAATTTCATTTACCATAGGTGGTCACTAGACCGTTGGCGGGCTGGGGTTCGCACACGGTATACCGAGGGGCTTGAATCCTGCCGAAGAAGACGATCAGCGCGGTGGCGATCCCCTCAACGCAGAGGAGGTGCACACGATTCGCAGGCATGTCAATTTGGACTCCTAATGAATTTCTGCCCGATGAGATCAAAGAGCAGGTTGCGTTTCACAGTGACGGAAGGCATCTTGGCGCGGCCGCAATGGCGTTGGTGGGCGTTGACCAGGGAATAGTTGCAAATTGAAAATTCAAAGCTCACCTGCGGCTGCTCGCTGCTGACTGGGAAGTGATGGACCGCACACATCGCTGCCCTGAACAAATACGAGTCGGTCAATGAAATGCCTGACTTCACAAAAGTCAAGTTTGTACAATTGGGCAAGATTCATTTGCAAATTCCTGCGAATTAAATTAAAATCGAATTGAACCAACCTAATTTGGCATTTATGGCAATTTAATTTATGATAATAAAATATCTTTCGCCTGCAAAGTCTTTCACATTGAGTTGAAGATTTCTTCACCTGTTATTCTTTTTCCAAGCTCGTTGTTATTGATTTGAAATGCATGATGTTGCACATCTAAAGCAAATCTTCTTGGTTGTCGGTCATAATTCATAATTAGGCCATCAGGTGGCAAGTGCAATTAGCAAGTGCTTAAAGCTACGTCTCGATTTCTAAGGCTGGAGAGCGTACATACGATTGCGTAAGAATATTGAAAATGGTATTAAATACTATGCAAATAAAATTTGGACCATGTTCTTTATCAATGAAACTTATTCCAGCATTCTCTCGGAATTTGCGTCATTCCCTTATTGTTTGACAACATTTGGCTGGATAATGAGTGTATGGGTGCCCGAGACTTGCCTGTGCGATTCTCATCGACTGCCAGTTTACTCAATTGCGAATAATTTGTAAATTTGCACGTTCTGACCGCCCAGGCCATGCGGACACCAGCTGTGCCAACAACACGTAGGCATCCTTTCCTATTGACTCAATGGCTGAATTAATGAAACGACTCCACGATTATAAACAAAACGGCAACTTACAAATTAAACTACTGACGTCTGGCCCATTTCTGTCCATGGATATAAATTGAAACGCACCTCTGCTCTGGAATATCACTCTTCAAGTTGTGGTACACAGTTTGACCATGAAAACCTTCATCCTGCTCTCGTTCGTCGTGTTGGCCGCCGTAAGTCGAATTGTCCCGATCGTTGTTTCGGACAACTGCTAATCTTACTTGCTGTTTCAGGTTGCGGCTCCGCCACCAGGAGGCCCAAGGCCAGGTCCTCCAGGCCCACCTCCTCCTGGTCCACCACCACCAGGGCAAGGTCCACCTCCTCCAGGCCCACCACCACCAGGCCAAGGTCCACCTCCTCCAGGCCCAAGACCAGGACAAGGTCCCCAAGGCCCACCTCCTCCAGGTCCACCAAGACCAGGCCAAAGCCCACCGCCTCCAGGAGGTCCCTTCGGCGGTCCACACCCTGACTTTAACCAAATGTTTGCTCAACTCCAGCAGTACATTCAACAAATCTTGGCTGGCATTCAACAGCCACAACCTACAACCACAGCCGTGCCAACTACAACCAGTCAGGTCCCAACTACAACCAGCCAGGTTCCAACTACGAACACTACCCGTTAAACATGTTGTGCATGAGTTGAGATATATTACCAATCAAAATTGACATTATTGGCGATTGTGCTGAGGCAATAAAATATATATTTTTAATTTGCAAGAGGCACACTTGGTAGAGATCATATTTCCAATTTGAGATTGCTCAATATATTCACCGATAATCCTGTAAAAAGTTGTAATAGTTTGAAAGCACTCGCAGTCAAGGCGAGTTACCTCAAAGAAGACCATAAATCCATTCTCCTCCCCATGCATGCATCTGTATTTAGTATTTTGATAATATTGTGGCACAGTACAAGACCCGAACCCTGCGGATTTTTCACAGAATTCATGTCACCGATTCTTCACAAAGAAATCGCAAGGCCAGGCCAGAGAGGGGAACTCATTTGTTATTGACCGGCGCTTATTGACAAGCTGTTTGTGAATCAGCGCTTAGTGTTTCGACTCTTATCACCTGACACTCATGAATTTATGCATCCCGATTTCACGAATATAAGCCGAGGAAGCAGGCAAGTATGTCTAAAGGTTTTTGAAACGTGTTTTTGTATTCGGTACGAAATCGAAGTTAAAGTTAATTGAGTAAAACCCCAAAGCTTGGGACGGACATACAGATGACGATCAATGTCCTATCCATGTTGATCAGGCAGAAGAGCCGAGCAACACCTAGCCCACGACAAAGAGATCCTTACAATTCGGTCAAGCTTCTCGAGATGAAGGAAATGACTTGTATTTGAGGGCACAAGCTCCATGGGTATGGAGCAGGCTTAAGAAAATGATTTGACCCAGTCCGAGACAGGTGTTGCCACGTGTTGGACTTCACATACCACCACCACCAACTACTCAAGGTCTGATGCGTCAACATGGTCACCTTCGACCTCCACACCGTCAATTCATTTAGCACATCTAATGTAATCAATTGTAAATTCAATACAAGTGTACTTTCTTTACTTATGCTGCGTTGAAAAGAAGAATTTTTTAAAAAGAAACTCTCCAAATGCCTTATGTATTGATAATATCAAATGTCCACCATGTAGTTTAATGAATACTTTAGTAAAATGTATTTTTCATGCGCCGGAATTCTGTTATTCTGTATAGCAACTTCCCACTGCCTTCATACACATCATCCAATCATCATCATGTCATGGTCATCAAGATCAAGCACTTACCATGCACAAGTTCCTTACATTTTACCTAGATTTTCTAAATATTGTTTCCTCCTTCAGAAAGAATATGTGTATCCCTCAGTTGTACTCACTCAGGTGTTGCAAATTGAGTGCATTCTCATAAAAGTATTTTGTGTCTTTCTTTTTCCAAGAATTGAGATAATTTTTGTGGCCTTTTTGTGACCACTGCTCACTGCTGCACACATTTATCCGTTTGGTGAGTCAATGTCGAATGCTCATTGTTCACAAATGCGAGCGCCAATGCCAATTTTATCCACTTGTTTGTTTTTGCAGGTACGATAGGAAAACGGGCAGGCACGATCGGATCCGCTCTTACCACTCTTACAGAGCAATTCAAATCAGTCACACGCACAACATCGGACTTGTACGCTTCATGATCCCATTGTTGCTCTCTATAGTCCTCGTACTCATCATTATCTGCTTCTTTGCATTGGTCAAGAGAAAAGTGGATGCATGGGTGTTTAAATTGGAAATGACAGTGATTGCAGGACTTCCAATCAGTGTCATGTACATTAATACATGTCTCTGCAAGCGGCTCACATGAGAATGTATTCGATTCCAGGCCAAATGCCGCAGCCAGACTGCGACTTCGAATCGGGTCCGGGTCTGTGTACCAAATAGAGAGCAACGTTTCCTGAAATCTTGCCCCACGCCTGTGTGCACCTTCGATTGGTTCAAGATTGGTGACATCTTCTTCCCGAGCCTCATTGAAGTTTGCATTTCGAATCGTATCGCTGTACTCGTGCTTGAGCTGTGAATATGTGCAACTGCATGGCAATAAAAGGCGGCAGGCGGCTTCTGTAAAAATTTCTTTATTAAGATAACAGTCCCGAAGGCTCACATCCCCATCGTGTTCAAATCGACCGTTCCATGCGAAACGCGCATTCCAACTTTTTCATGAAACCTCTTCGAAGCTTCATTACGTTTCTCCACGCAGCTGGCGGGCACATAGCCAAGCTGGGCCAGGTTTCGAAGATGGTTCTTCATGCAGACCAATGCATAGCCTTTATTTCGATGGGCGGGATCCGTTGAAAGCATACCGACGAGGAGTTCAGTGTGTGTGATAATTCCTGCAACCGGAACTCCTTCGATGTACACGCCTGTACTTGAATGGCGGCTGATCATGTCCAGGACGTATTTGGCAGTCAGGCCGTCGGCTCGTGTGTATTTCCAGCTGCTCGTGATGAAATGGGCGCCGAGTTCCGTGTCCAATGGCTGCACTCGTACCCGTGCGTGGTCATCGATGGCAGGAAGCTCCAATCGTAGTGCATCCTCCGTGGACATTGTATAGTAAAGGCTTGGATGGCTCCCGAGCACTCGGCCCTTGACAAACGTGCTGATATCCGTGATGAGGCCACCCACGCAAGAGTCCAGCCCAATAAACTCGAAATCCTCGTCCCAGTCGATGACCGCCGTGTCGATGAATGCTTGACGAACGACTTCAAGGGCATGTGCGCCCGTTGACGATGACGGCTGGTTTGGAGCCGAGACCAAAAACAGTTGCGGAGCGCCAAAGCTACCCAATCCGAGCTTTACTAGCACCCAAGCATGTGAAGCGGAGAGGTCTCCGCCAAGAGTGTACATCTGGAACTCACCTGGAGCTCTCGAAAGATATTTAGCACAATTGTAAATCTATACGACGCAAACAGAATTCAGATTCAAATCGCGTGAATTTTTCAAGTTATTGCTGTAAGTTTTACGTGATCTGTAAACTTTACTACAAACTTACGTTGGCTGACCTGGGCAACCTCGCCTCCAGCAATCGAATCAATGCGTCCATGCTAGACGGTTGAACCTCCACGAATTCACCCGCCATGCTCAAACTGGGCGCATGCTCACCTTGTTTTAATACAGATCCTCCCTTGGCGCAGGACGGTTAATGGTCTTGGTTTTGACCATGAACATAACTGTAACCGTTCTTCTGCTGATTTGCCATTCGATTGCTATTTAGTGTTTAATCGAGTCATGAGTAACATGAAGATTAACGACTTTCCAGCTGAGTCGAGCCATGCTTTATATAACAGCGAATGATGAAAGGAGAAGAAATGATTTCATACATGATTCGAATCAAGAATCGAGCACGATGGCAATAAATGGCGAGTGGTGCATGGAAAATTACATATCAAAAACCATCGAATAGATCACGTTGCCTGCATTCAAGGTCATAAAGGTCAAGTACAAGACACCACGAACTCGATTCGCGTTCATATGAAGTAAACTCTTTTATTACATTTAAAAGTGTTATTAAATACATTTGACAAACTTCTAAAGAATTGTTGCACAAGGTTAAATGCTTACCGCTCAGGTTCGCCCAACCCCAGATACATTTCCCCAATAGAATTGTCTGGTGAAGCCTTAATTGTGAAATATTAACGAGGGAATCCAAATTAAACTTTTATTGCGACAATCACGGAAAAACCAGAACTATTCGAAAATTGAACTCAAATGAGTTATTAAATATTTTAATCTTGAGGAGCAAATCTATAACTCATGCAATGAAGGTCATGGCATTCAGGTGGACGTTCGGGAAAGTTGCTCTGTCGTTATTTTGATTTGTTAGGTTAGGTTTACAAGACTAGAGCCAGGAAAGCAGTGAGAGTGAAGTCGTTCAGAAAGCCAAGCACAGTAATGTTGTTCAAGTGGACGATATGACTTCACACGGAGCTTTGTGTGGCGTGTCGCTCCCGCCAGCGTCAGGCTGAACTGAGCATTGCAAAGATAGTCGACCGATGCGTCCAATACGTCCTGTACCATACTTGCGTCAATCAAGATCGCACCAAGGCAGATCACCAGAATTATGAGTTGGATAGGAATTGCAAGGAAGAGGATGACACCTATTCCTCCTCGATACAGTTTCAACAGTGAGTAGGCCATGAGAACTATTGCCATTTGCATCATGCCGAAGACCGTAGCTGTTTCGGGGGTTGACAGAATATCATTGTTCGCAAGCTCGTGGAGAAGCTCAAGTTGCATGAATCTCGAGTGAAGGCATTCGCTGTCTCGGCACCAGCTTTGATTGGAGAGACAAGAAGTAAGAAGTACACAGAGTAGTTTTGGTTGCATGGATACAGTGTGCCAAATTATTACCTCCTGGACTAAGTAGATTTGCCCAAAGACAATAATTAACATTAATATGAACAGTGGAGACATTGCTTTAAGTCCAAACAAAGACTCGACGCTCTGTAGTTTTTAAAATGTTAGGTTCGGTTAAGTATTGCAAAAAATGGCGAGGGGGTGGAAGTTTACAAGGATACTCACGTACATTCAGGACACTCGACGTCACCTCCACAACCCACACGACGGGATGAATTTGGAAGACCCACATTGCTATTGGGAACAAAAAGAATATTCCAATGATTCCGAGTTGAAGGGCAGCCACAATTCGGTTCAGTTTGTTTGGCTGTCCCGCGTTCATCGTCATGACCGAATCTGGAGTTGATACTGAGCACCATGTTCAGAAGCGTAGGTTGCATGTCGCGATGTCGGAACATGTCCACCTGTGGAATGAGTGTGAGTGACACCTGGGCGAGTTGCAGCAGACACGCCATCAAATTCCATATTTCGTACACTCCTCCGCTTCTCAACTTTTCCCTAAATACAACCAAGTAGCCAACTATGCCGATGATCAGACACACTCGCCCGAACGTGTACAAAACCCGTGCCAAGGTGTTCCATATCTTGCTTAAATACATATTTCTTGCTTCTGATAACAAAGCAGAAGTGGAAAATTTAAATCATACTTGAGTCAAGCATAAAGCCCGGCCGACTAACTTCAAGTACGAAATCCTGACTTGCACATGTAATTTATCAGCCGCGCTGTCAGCATACATGAATCACCAGCTTATTTTGATACTGAAGCATAATTCATGTTAACCAGTCATATACAGCATTCATTTTGCATGCATACGTGTCTCATTTCCAGAGCTGACATATTTTGTAAAATCAGATGTCATATTCACAAATAGGAAAATGAACAGATGTTTCTATTGACAAAAATATTAGAAGCACAATGATATATTCGAGACCGTCACCTTCACGCTAACTGAGTTGAAAGACTTTTTATCGTGAAAATTCATCTTTAAAATTCACGATTAAAATGATACGAATTGAATTTCAGAAGACGACTCAATCTATAAGTCGTCTGCAAAAGTTTCACTTCTATTCGTCTGAGGAGTTTCCACTTGATAAGTGAATTGGAATAGTTTTCGTAAAAATGGTGCAGATTGACTTCGTACAAGTGCTTCTAGTTAGTTCCATAGTCATAATAAGGAATGGTACAGGTTTAAAGTTCGTCGCAGATACAAATACAAGATTACCATTTGCTTCTTTGATCCATACTTCTGCTCTCTACGACGGACAAGATTCAATCTACATAATCGGCGGCTTCCTGGGAGACAACATTCTTCCGACCGACCGCGTTTTCAAATACTCGATAGCATCCCAAGAGCTAAAATTTGTCGGAAGATTTCTTCGAATATATAATGGTGCCGCTGTGATCGTAAATGGAACAGACATAATTTACTTTGGAGGTATTTCTGCGGGGCGAGGAAGCATTTCAGACATTTATAGATATTCAACAGTACATAACAACTACACACTTGTGAATAAAATGCCGATAACCTCAAATGGAATCGGCATAGCTCAAGATCTGGACAGTGACAGTGACTGTGGTTTAGTGTATTTATTCGGGGGATTTAATGGCACAACCGCTGATGAAATTTTCCAATACAATCCGTGTACGAACAAAATAGAAGAAGTGGCACGACTACCGGAAAGAAGGTACGGAGTCTCTGTTCTCTGGGACAGACAGCAGAGGGTTTTCTATATCTTTGGTGGAGGACAACCGGGAGGATATGCAATCGACATGGTGCAGTACAATTCTTCGACGCACAGTGCAGCCAAAATCGACACAGCAATACTGCCCACGTCTGTACTTTACTCTTGCGCAGCACTTGCGAATCGTACAGCATATGTCCTTGGCCACACTGCAGTCATAAAATTTAATTCTATCAATGAATCAATAACTCCAGTTTCAGTTGATGGATATCCAACATTTATGGCTAATCAAGCTTGTGCGTACGTACCCAAGCTAGGAAGAATTTATGTATTTGGTGGGGGGAGACGTTACTTTGGAGATTCAAGCGATGGTGGTGCTCTGGGGAGTGGCCAGATTTCTTATATTGATTTGGGTGGTCAAGGCCCCGCTGAGGAAGCAACGCCAACCACCAGCTCCATAAAAGAAAGTACGTCAACGTCAACTTTACAGACCGTGCTTATCTGTTTAGGTGTACTCGTACTGGTTACCATCGTCGGCAGTTGTGTGCATTTCTACCATCGCCATCGGTCCACGACCACGATCAAGATCGGGTGCCATGGATTGACGAGGTTGGAAATCCAAGAGTTTCACGACGGAATATCTGAACAAGACACCAGGCCTAACCACCACGATCTCTTCGTCAACGACGAAAATTATAATTACTATTCTCGACCATACGACAGATTGCTGTATGAGATAGAAGAGGACCAAGTTATAACTGAGAGGAATAAAGTTCTGGGATCAGGTCAATTTGGAAATGTGCATTACGGGACGATGGCAGAAACGGGCCAGCCCGTCGCAGTCAAGACACTGAAATCAGGTTGCAAAAATCGGACGTACATAAAAGCACTACTAATTGAAATCAAAATTTTGATCTACGTCGGCCCACATGACCACATTGTGAAGCTGGTCGGCGCTAACACGTCGCGGCTTGCTCAAGGCAAAGTGTTTCTGTACGTTGAGTATCTTCCATTGGGAGACCTCGAAAACTATTTGCGAGGAATGAGAGACAACTTTGTGGACTGCACCAGCGCCGAGGCCATGACTGATTCAAAGGATACTTCGACATATCTACAATTCAACGATTTGAGCCCGGACTCTCAAATCACAACATGTAATCTCTTACTTTGGAGTGTACAAGTCGCTGCTGCAATGGAATTTCTTGGAAGCAAAAAAATCATTCATGGTGATCTTGCAACGCGTAACATTCTACTCTTGAATAAAACATGTGCAAAAATCACAGACTTCGGTTTGGCCAAGCAATTGTACGCTTACAGTACAAATTATATCAAGTCGTCAAAGAATACACCAGTGCCATGGAGGAGCATGGCGATTGAATCACTTCGTGAAATGTGTTTTAGTCCCGAGTCCGACATTTGGTCCTTTGGAGTGACATTGTGGGAAATATTTACACTCGGTGACTTGCCTTACACAGCTGGTGTACAATTCTCAATGGATTTTGTGGAACAGTTGCAAGCAGGGTTACGATTACAGAAACCTGCATATGGGTCATTGGAGCTTTATCGGGATATTATGCTGCGTTGCTGGGCATTGAAACCGAGTGATCGATCGACATTCACAGAGTTGAAGAATAGAATGGAGGAGATGGGACAGAAAATTACCGCTACCTGCTGCCTGGTATTCGTGGCCCCGCTTCCCGCCCTGCCAGACTTACATTGATTGCAATCACATTTCGTAACTCAACCTTCCCCCTCCTCAACCTGTGACTACTTTTACCATACTTCCGGATAAGTTTGTATGCAACTTCTTTCTCGTCGAGCACAGTTACTGTTAAAGTTACAGCGCCGCTGTCCCCTACTGTAGCGCCCTGCACCTGAAAGCGCGGAATCTCGTCTATTGTACTTCCACGGATCGGCTGTGGGAGTACGTCTGGAGCCTCGTCGATCGGATGGGGATTCGATTTGGCAAGAGAGAGAGCGCCTGGACGGGTGTTTCCTTCCAAGCTGACGTGGGACGGAGGCAGCAACACTCTCGAACAGACAACTATGATAATTGTAGACAGAGGTGACTCCGACCACGTGTATTGGTTCCCCTCTCAAGCTGCCCCTGCAAGGGGAACGGCCTTCTTTCAGCAAAGACGGAATCGTGACCCACTCCTCTTGCTGAACGCAGTATTTCATTCGTTTGACTACTACACCATCTTTCAGTTACGCTGATTGGTCGCTTGTACTGATAAAAACCAGCCAAACACTCGTAATGTCACTAGAAACGACAAGGAGGTTCGCGTATTCCTCAAATATATGGAATAGTCGGGCTGAACGAGCAGATGAACGTTGCAGAGCGCAGATTCTCAGCCGGAGAGGAGTTTTCAGATGGGGAAATTGTGCCTACGCCGGGGAAACCTGCTGCAGGAGGAGTAGAATACAAACAGCACCCAACCCGACGTCCATTCTTTTCATTCTAGCACGATTTTGCAAACTAAGATTCTTGTTTAACATAATTGACGGTCGGAGTTCTAGCATAATTCTAATTAACATTTGCCTTTGGCAAAAAACTTTCGAGAAATCAAGGTCCATGGAATGCGTTTGTTGTGGCAAGTCGCGGTATTCATTTAATAATTAATTTTGAAGGAGTGGAAAAGTACTAGGCACATACAATTAAATAAGATTAAAGTAGTTTTCCAGCCAAGCAGTGATTGATTAGAAGATAAAAGGCTCCGCTCAAAAAGGTTTATTCAGTTTGTAGGGGTTCTTATTCGTTCAAGATTGCGCTCACTGTACCCGTTTCCTTGTATGTAGCGCAGAGTCCAGTTCAAGGTGTCTCTTCGCCTCGTACTGCGCATGAGATAGACAGTTGTCTTTTAGCGACGCTCGCATTCGCATTTGTTCTTTTGTAATGTTTCTCGCCAATTCAAACTAAATTAGTTTAACTGTGCTCCTCGTCTTGTGCAAAGTGTTTTACTGAATGACAATTAGATTCAGTTGCCCATCAGCCCAAGTGACCATTCAGTTGCGGTCGATCTTGTGCCACCATCAAGCAGCAACGTTCAAGGTTCACCAAAAGAAGGTTTAGGTTACGACCAGGAATAAGAAAATGTCTTATATCGAAATTAATTCAGTTTGGAAAATAATGTAATGCAATATCGCTACTCGAGTTGCAATTTGCAAATGAATGAATACGGGAAAGAAACGGTGAAGATTTGTATTCCGATTTGCGAATACAATTTAAATAAGTATGTTCATTATTTACACAGGAATACGAGCGAGTTCACTGGCCAATTATAGTAACGAGTTCAAAATACACGCCTGATCCTGTTCTTCCAAACGTTGTGAAGGGTCGTTAACTTGAGTGCAAGAGGATTTTCAAGCGACAAACTATTACGTAATAAACTCGCAATTAATTGTATCACAGTATGACAAAAACAGTGTCCAGTAAACCATACAAACGGCTCAACACACGTGCTGCAAAAATTCTTGATAATAATTTATTGGCGACGAAAAATCACGCCGAGGGCAAGCTGGGACGGCCTAATGAGCTATTGGCTAATTAGCTGAGTGCAATGAGCAATGTCAGTGTTCCATTCAACAGAAAATGTAAGAATGTCATTTTTGCATTACATTCCATGTAATAAAGCCCCGCCACTCCAAACCTAATCGGGGGGAGTGACCTGGCCACTAATTGGGCATACTTTCTTTGTTCCTGTTCCGTTGGGCCCACACTCGCACATTCGCACAATGGCGTAGGTTCAAACATGGGCCTTCGATTTTGCCCAAACACTAGTTGTGACATTAGCACCAAGCAGAAGGAATCCAACCCCGTGGAGCCCAATTGCAAATATCCCTAATGTGATGGGACTTGGGAAACGCATGACACCCACGATGCAAGCTATCGCCACGAAACTGATCATGATCTTGTACTTGAGGATCGGGACCACAATCACGATGTAGATTGCGTTGAAAAGTGTTGTTGTAATATAAAGAGCTTGGGACACTGTGACGCTCCTTGCAACTGGGGCGCTTTGCTTCAGGGTATCAAAGGTCAGGGCGAAGAAGAGGAATGGAAACACTTGAACCTGACCAGCCATTACGTAACAACACCCAAAATGGGCCCCCGTGATTGCAGCATGTACAATGGGGACGAAAGGTGAATTGTAAGCAGTCCATGCGCACAGAAACTCGATGGTTGAGAATGAGAGAATGCAACCAAAGATACGCATGAGCCTGAGACAAACGATCGCGTAGCCCAGAAATGTCTCCCGCATGATCCCCTTTTCCGAATTTCCAAAGCTCTGATTCTGATTCTGGTGTACGAGAATATTGAACAGCATGGCGAGTTCTCTTCTCTATATGGCGAATGTAAGTTGTGCCAAATAAACGGGAAACAGGAATGCAAAAATGGTCAAGTACAATACCCACAAATCAAAACGAAGCTCCTGCCCCAAGGATGCGTGGAAGTGAACTCGGTACGCAGCATGGCTCGTGATGTATGTGGCGAGCCCCAAATAGGTCCCGTAGGAAAGTGTGGCCAATTTATCAGCCGAAGCGTTCAATAGGCATTGCTCTTCGTCAAATTTGAGACCCAGCGGCAATTGTTTTTTGGTTGCGAACCGTACAAAATAAAGCACGATGTCGAGCTCTTTCGGGGACAGCATTTTGTGGCGCGTTGTATGGACTTAGGGTACGAGTACTGAATTGAAGTTGTTCAAAATTGTAACATTAAAAATGGAACCGGGTCTTCGAAGATTACCAGTGGCAGTGAGTAAATAAAACACTTTAATGGCTTATCATGACTTTCCATCTGAACCAACTTGACCCACAGCTACGATTAATATAATGGGGCTTGTAACAGCGAGTGAGCCCGGACAGCTTCAGTTCAGCAGAGATGGCAAATAGCACTAGCAAAATTAAGACATTTTAAATTACTTTCGAAAGAGAAAATGTTAGAAGGAAGGAAATATCGTATTTAGTAATTACATAATTGAGCCAAATCTCACTCAAATCTCAAGTGGGGAAGACAATGCTTAAACCCCCAGAGTACAAACTTTACTTGTACTTGGGCCGCTGTTCAGCTTACTCACTTAATTTTCAAGGACCATGCTTTCCTGCGCACACTCCGTAAAATTATTGCATTGTCTTGCCATTTTGTGCAGGGGAATAAGTCATCTCAAGCGTCACGACTCGCGACCAACCACTATTGTGTGCAAAAATCCAACACTCTCACGAATCAGAGTGTATGAGGTTTTTCTTTCTTCGGATCGCGTTATTCTTTTTGATGTCCAAGACTCATTTTCCAGACAAATTACCAACGCAATTTATTCGGCGAATATAGTCCTAGTAAATTTCAAAGTAACTGGCCTGAACGAATGAATGAATAAATGAACAGTGCTTTCAATGGCTGGATCAATAACTTCGCCATCCTGAGGAAAGCCCGAGGAAATAGGAATTTTCCTTTCCCTCCACAGTTGAATCCAAAAGGCACTCAGTCTCTTCCAATCATTCCGCCTGATTCAATGAGTGCAGACAAAATTTCCCGTTCCACGTGCGTCGTGATGGTCATAGTACTAATCTTGGCGCTTCATCAAGTGCGCTTCGCGGTCGAAAACCCGAAGCCGGTTGGAGTTTACGTCTATGCCGCACAGCCACTGGCACAAATTTCAAAGAGCGATCACACCACTGTGATTGTCGTCGGAAACTCAAACATGCAATTTGGTGCAGTTGGCGAAGCGGATTATCCGACGGAGTGGATCTACAATGACGATGACGTAGGTTTAGACCTTGGCTTGCCCTATCACTTGTAAACTTCTAACCTTCTTTTTCCTTTTGTGTCACAGACCGATCCAACGAGACCGAAGACCACCTCCTGGCGCTTGACACACTATTTCAAGCTTTGGCTTTTATGCTAATTTGGAACTGAAAATACCAAACTTGCAGTTAGAAGAGAGTGTACTTTGCAGGGAAGTTTCCAATCACTCCAACAACATATTGGTCAAATTGGACCCGAATGTCACTGCTGGCCAGGTTCACATCACCCAGGAGAGGGGCGTCCTGTTGCCCGCGGAAACCGAGGACGGTCCTTGTAATGTCACTGTTCAAGTTGGCCAAGCACGTGTTCAGATTCACTGGCGATGCGTTAGCGCAAGCTCGCCATTGACCCCTGCCCAATTCTCAACTAAACGATGTCATACAGCTTCGCATTGTGCCAGCATTTACAGGCGTTGGAGAATTTCGGTAATAAGCTTGTGGAAACGTGAGTTTAATTTCAGTATGCCAACTCTGAACGTTTTCTAGCCAAAATGTATCACGAAAGTCGAAAATGGCACCAAAATTGATCACAATTGGTTCAAGATGTCGGATCTGTACTCCGGACCGGCTGTAATGATTTACCAAGTTCCAGTCGCGGACGGATTTCAGAAGGCTTCTGTGGAGTACTTTTTCACAACACAAGATAAAAAAAAACAATCCGTAAGCGATACATGACACCTCGGACGATTGCGAATCTTGCGGTTGGCTGAACATATTACGTCTGAATGCAGACATATCCAAGTCGGAGGTCGACCTGTCGAACTTCATCTCGATCGACGTTGACCCCGTGATCACCACCTACACGGCTTACACGCCTGAAACATTAAGAACTCAATGTGTGATTAATCAATACGCGTTTGCACGTTACCGCCAATTCACAGTGACTTTGAACGACTTGATCCCAATTGGTAAGTGCATCATTTCGTACAAGACTGCTTGCAAAATTCAAGAGTACGGGTTGTGTGTACAGAACTCGACGTTAGATCACAAGAAGACAATGGCGAGTGGCTCTGGAAGTCAGTGGAAGCTGAGATTCAGCTCCAAGACCATGGTGTGGGCACATACCGAGTTCAGTGTGGTGCATATGTCTGGAGCAAGCAGAACCAATTTAATAAAACAGTCACGTTTGAAGTGAAGGACCCGACACCCCTCACTTTGGCAATGGAACCGGGCAAGAGCGTGAAAATGTGACATTCAATGAAGGTCAGTCAAACCAGAAGCTGGACTGCGACGTGGACGGCGATCCGAGTCCGGAAGTGACTTTGAGCTACAACCCAGCGCCCGGTCTCCAGTCGCAAGGTCGGCACTTTTTTATTGCAAAAGTGTCCTCTGAGTGGCACGAGGGACTGAGCGTTATCTGCAGGGGAACAAACAAGTTCGGACAAAGGGCGACAAAAGAGTTTACGGTGCCTGTTGACAATGCCCATTCTAATGCTAAACCAGAGGAGGCAACCGCAACCGGAGCAGCGTCGACCACCACGCATTTCGTCATTGGCTTCGTGAGCGTAGCCGTTGTCCTGCTTGCCGTGTTGCTACTGTTTATGTACTGCAAGTTTATGAGATTTAGCAAGGCGGTGGTGAGCGTTCTGACTGACGAGGAAGTCAAGGAATTCCGCGAGGGAAAACAGAAGCCGGACACACATGTTGAATTTAGGCCGGATCCAACGGACACTGACGAGCCTCTGTACGAGAACCAGCTCGCAATCGACTGTCTACCTTACAACTCAGAGTTTGAAGTAAAGAAAGAAAACCTTGTTGGTAAGAACCATATTCTATTGACAGGCTTCAAAATATGCAACTAGCAGTTGCGGCCATGAAATAATTTCCAGACTTATGGTTTCTCAGCATAGGCTCGGAAGGAATTGTTGACCAAGACACTGGAATCCAGACTCCGAATTCAAAACATTCGGCGGAGTTTACAAAATGAAAACCTCAGGGACAAGCAATCGATCAATTGCCGAATGGTTTCAATAAGTACCTATTCGCAGAATTCGACTGGCTTCTGGCTGATATTAATTATTCAAACTCCTACCGATAAGTTTGGGTCGACCCCGGAGGAGTTGCATGTAATTCAAAATGCGTGCTTGCAAGTTTGCAGGACGTCAAGTTCTGATGGGCCAAATGGTTGGAAGGTGGCCACGGTTATATCAAGCCATAGGGCTCCAGGGGCTGCTTCTTACTCTCACCCGCTGAAAAGCTGACGCCAATTCAGGTACTGAAGTGTAGGGATTAGTATTTCGAAAGAAATAGCTCAGAAATGAGGCACACTTTCTAAAATGCGCGCACAAAATCCTGCAATTAAAATATTGCAAAAATTCCTTGCTCTTGTCCTCCTGTGTGAGACACCTTCTGTCATCGCGTGGAATCAGAACGTGAGCCACGAAGAAGCGAGTTTCATTCTGAACCTTATTTCATCCAGCCGCAACTATGACAAGCGCCTCGAACCGGGCTTCGGCGCTTCTCCGACCACCGTGAACGTATCCCTCAACATTCAGAGCATCTCGGCCATCTCGGAGCTCAACATGGACTTCACCGTCGAATTCTACCTGACGCAAACGTGGGCTGACTCCAGGCTCCAGTACAACCATCCAGGACTGGAAATTTTGACCGTGGGCTCCGAGTTTCTGCGCAAGGAGATCTGGCTCCCCGACACGTTCATCCTCAACG